>JAGFBZ010001412.1:787500-961751 GCA_018398805.1 Hirundichthys speculiger
TTATTTTGTGAATAATAACTAAAGCTGTTATTCCAGTGTTTCTTTCATATTGTACAGAGTATTGTAGGGCCAGTCTTTTATTAAATGAAATTATTTTATCAATTATGATTTTTGATTAAAATCTCAAAGCACCAAATCCTGCAATTAACAATTTTTGAAAACAAAGAAGCTTAATTAAATTAAATTGTCAGAGTTCACATGCCAGGAATTTTTCAGATTATTTGATGTGTGTGAACAATTAGCAAATAATCACTTAAAGGCCCAAAATAGTGTTTTTGAGATGGAAGCCATTACAAAAATCCATGTGCATAACATTTTGAAATGGAAGAATTTGCAATAATAGTTAAATGTTAGTAGGCCCAAAGTCAATATAATGTGCATCATATAGGCAATGATATAATTACTATCATTATTTTTATTTATTTATTTACTTTAGATTCCTTTAGGACATTTTTTCGTCCAAGCAATAAATAAGCAAGCATTTTTAATGATTATTATAATAGGTACACTTAATTCGATGTTTTTATGTGGACAATTTCAAAGCGTTCGACGATGACATTTTATTTTGAAAGTCTTACCGGAAGTGTGCCTTTCCTACTGGTCGCGAACTTGCCGCGCGGGTCTATCAATAACGGCGCGGTGTGACAGAGAAGCGGGGGAGCAGCAGAGCCGAACCCATCGCGCTCCTGCGACCACACACCGACGGCGGATCCGGAGAGAACAAACGGCCGACGTTGCTGCTCGCGACGCTCCGAAACTCACTGGGAACATGGCGGCGGGAACGACAACCTTCTCGGTCCCATGGCGTCGATAAATCAAAGGAACGACGCGGCATCACTTAACACAGGTCAGCAAGCAACAGAAAACAGCCCAGAAAAGATAACTATCTTATCTGTGACCCATCTGGGGAATGTGGTGAGAAGTCAAATGATGGCTTGCCTCTTATAATGTGTGTCGTAGCCTGCGCTTGTATTTTATTGGATATTCGTATTGATTTTCTGCTGTGCTGTAGTAGTAACCGCATCTGTGCATTACAATCCTTAAATATGAAATATTTTTTTCCCATTTTAACAACTGTCTGTCTTCCCTACTTTTCCCTTTTTCTCAGCCTTAGTTTGTTTCATATTATTTATTTTCCCACAGAAAGGGGGAGGGGGGACGACTCAGTTACAGGTAGATGTAATTAAATAAAAAAAAATGATAATAGTAAGAGATTAACTGAATGAGAATAAATGACTCTGATTCTGTCACCATATAATGCTTATATCATTCCAGAAACAAATGCAGTTTTAGAACATCCTGTTAGTCCTACATTGCTCTTTACTTGGGTTGGGGGATCTGGCCCAGTGATAGCACGAATATCTGTTGGGACTGAACAGATCCTCATCACAGACTTTGCAGAATTGATGTGATCACATGAATGTGTTTGGCTGAGTACAATGCCTGTCACGTCAACTCAGGTTCAAGTAAATCTCTGTGTCCTGTTTTTGCTGCAGACTTAGTGTGCTGATTGGAAAGTTGCCACCTCCACGGCTTTGACACTTTTTTTCTCACACCCTTCAAAAATAATTATTGATGACCGACGAGCTTTTCAGTCAACAAATGTTGCTCAGCATCTGCATTCTGAAGAATAGAGACATTAGGGCGATTATGGATGGATGGATGTAAATATACGGCCAGGTCGTGCTAAATTTAGAAGCACCCACAAAGGGAACATGGAAACCACATTTGATGAAGTTCAGTTTTTGCAACAATGGCAGTTTATGAGTGAAATGAAACCAGTGACGTTATGTCAGATCACCCCTCAACAAAAAAAAAAAAAAGAACATTTGAATTAACTCTCACTTCTGCTCTCACTTCTGCACAGACAGCTGCTTCATAACGATTTAAGTTGGTTTTTAAATGTAATGCAGATTTAACACTGTGACTTAGTCACTTCAGTTAATGCAGCTAAAGGGTTTACATCAGTGTCTTCTTGATGGTTGCAGCTTGTGTTGTCCTCTGTCTTCAAAATAAGGGAGGAAGTGGATGGAGTACCTTTGCAGGGTGTTGAGACCAGAGGGAGAAGGTTTGAGAGGACTGTTACATATTTAATTAAAAGACCAACATAAACCCCTCTGCAAAACACAAATCGAAATCGAACACTTTGCTATTTTAAATTTAGGGTCTTCCCCTTTTCCTTGGCGGTTCCTGTAAGGCAAAATAAGTCAGCTGAAATGCGAAAACTGTTATCAGACCCGTGTGCAGCACTCCATACAGAAAGACGACAGTGCACTTAATCAAATCTATGTTTTCTCTATATTTGTGTCCAGCCACAGATGAGACGAGTGGAAACCCGAAGGCTGGCAGTCCATTTCTGAGTAAAAACTACGCAGCTTGCTGTCATACACACCATGGGCTACAAGGTAACGTCTCCAGCGCTCCCCAGGCTGAACATCAGCAGTGTTTGCTCTGAAATCTTCATGCTGGTGTTTAAAAACACGGATAATTCTTCATTCAGTTGGCGTGCAAAGGCCTCAAGCGGCTCTCAGCTCGGAAACGTTGTGCGAGTGAAGATCTCGATGATTCACAGTTTCATCAGTAGTAACAGCAGCTGTAGGTGTTTTGTTTTGTTGCCCCCTTTTGTGTGAATCATGCAGGTTCAACCACAACCAGATGGTAAAAGAAAGCCCGCACAACACAAAGGTGCAGGGAAAATTAATGTCTGAGCCAGAGATTAAGGACAGTCGGTAGCGCTTGAGGTGTCAGTAAGAGAAAAAGTAAACAGTGATATTGTTTATGAAGGCTGGAGCTGATGGCAAAACAAACCAGACACATTCATTTTCTTAGCAGTAGCTCTTATGGCCTTTTGTTTTGAGTGTGGAAACGGGGATTTGGCACAAGTCTTCTCGTTTGTTTCATTTCACTTGGTGTCTTTGTGTTTTTTGTTTGTTCATTCGTCTGATAGCTTGATTCAATTAAACTGGGTCTGATTAGTCTGTGTCCATTTATAGTCTTCTCCTCCAAGTTGGAAGCTCGTCTGCCTGTTCTGCTCCAACATTCTGCATCTTTGGATTGTATCTTGTTATTTCTTGAACTGTCCCATGTTCTGTGTTATTAACTATTAACACTTTTTTTTTTTTAGTCTGTAAAGATTTAAAGTGCATCTAATCCCCCCGTAGTCACAGTGAAGCCAAGCGCTACATCAGCTTCGTCATATTTTCTCGTCTGAACTTTCTGGTTACTTTCGTTTGTCTGGTGATCTCCATCAGCCTTTCTTTTCCTCCCTGTTAAATATTTTTCTGCGGTGTCTCTTGGGCCTTTAGTTCACTTCATATCTCCTTCTGTGTGCTGACTGCGCACATGTCTGTGCAAAAAAACCTGACATGATATAGCTAATGCTCCCTGCGCACTGTGACAATGAGAGCGCCACTGCCACCTACTGGAGGACATCTGCAAGTACACTTTATTCCTGTATGGCAAAAAAAAAAGCATGTTCCCTGGGGTCACCCCCCCACCCCCAAGGGGTTGCGCCCCCACTGTTTGAGAAATACTGTGCTAGACTTAAAAAAAGGCAGACAATTTTCACTACTCTCATCACACAAATCAAAGGATTTTAAAACAACATTGCAGAAATATGTGTTACCTTCAAACATCCATGTTTCTGAATGCTACCTGCCTAACTGACGCTTCAGCCGTGTGACAGAACTCTGTTGGATTCACAGGGACAGTCTGTGGCTGATGAAACTGGTAAATACTTAGCAGTTTACAGATGAGCTATTTCAGTGTGTAGTCAATAAGCTACTGGACTTCCCAAACACGTTCCCAGTAACCAGCCAGATCAACAGATCAATAAAGGTTGCGTTACTATCGGATTAATAATTTTTCAATTCCTGCCTTGCATTGGGAAATGCTACAGCTGCCTGCTGAAACAGCGTACAGTAACTAATAACTGGGACAGCAGCAAACATCATGAGCCCCAGTGATCCCGTGAGCTCCTAAGGTCTTGTGTGACTGTGTTAAAGTGCTGCATTAGTGTGTGATTTTCTGCCTTGCAGCTGGATTGTATTCTCCGGTGGGATTAGGCATAAATGTCATGGTGCAGCCAACCAATCAGCCGCCATGTGGTCTGACGTGCTGCTGCTGCTGCCACATATACAACCATGTAACACAGTTTCACTCCATCCATGCACTTTTAATCGTGCACATCCTGGCTCCGTATGTCCATACAGGCACATCCCTGGCTATGACGACCAGTTTGAGTTTTAGAGCTATCTTTTAGGATATGCCGGGAAACGATACAGATATTTCTGACAGATCTGGAATTGGGGTTGGGACTTAAGTGGGCTATGTTAAATGCTTGAATGAATAATTTCAGTCAGGATCCTAACAAAGATACCCAGACCAGTGTGTGTACTTGTATTGTTCATGCTGTGGGGGGATAAATACTGCAAAATCCCCAAATATTTGAATAAATGCTACTTCATATTTCTAAGTACCATGAAGTCACAAGCTCAATATCAATAGTATATTTTTCCTATCAAATGGACACTCACTACACTGTTTTTATTTTTTATTTATTTTTAAGTCATTTTTTTTTTATCCTTCTATGGTTTTCTCTGCTTAAATTTCCCCCCATTTCTGCAGAAAAATATTTTAAAGGAGAATTAATCATGTTCTGCTGAACTGAAATTACAGAAGGAACTGCATTTTCATGGAAATAAGTTGGTTTATTTCCAATGTAGCAATTGTTGCCATGTGCACCGCAAATGCACGTGTCTTTTTTTATATCTAAACAATGAAGTCACTCTCTGGGGTTGATGTTAGCAGCACAGCAAAAAGACCTTCACACCACAGCATATACTTAAGTTTTTGTCAGAGTCACAATTTTCAACAATGATATTTTCAACATGTGGCACGTTTTACTTATTATTGTGCAGCTCTATTTTATCAATTCTGTCTATCATAACATCTGAGGTCTTTGTTGAAGCTTAGATTTATTCTCCATGTGGCAAACATACAGGTGTTTTCATGGTAATTTTTTATCATTTCAAATCAGATTTAACTTTAATTCTGAATTAAAGAGGAATTAAACTTCCCATGTAAATGCACAGACTGTAAGCCAATGTCCTCTGAAGTGAGGAAAGACAAGTTTGTGTGTGTTTGTGAAAGTAAAGGATCTAGAGTGGCATCTTTAAGCAGATACCAGGTGACACCACCATCTGTTCAAAGCCCTACAGTCTGCAGCGTGATGATACAAGCCTTAACCTCGCTAAATCACTCACTCGCTCGCTCACTTTTATTGAATTAACAGCTGTTGTGGAAATTCTGCAGTTGTCTCTGATGAGAGGAGAAATGAAGGTCTAAAGTTGTCTTTGTGTCTTTTTTTTATGCTAGAGCGGGAAACGGGTTCAGCAGAGTCCTAGCGTCCGCAGAAGTTGTCTCAAGCTTCCTTTTTGCAGGGCCGTATATTATCTTACGCGGCCCGTGTCCCATTGGTCCTATCTGAAATGAGGGTAACGCTTGGCAGCCAGTAGGAGTTAAAGGTCAGCGGGTTTTGCCTGTTGCCTGTTGCTTCTTTTCCGGAAGTGAGAGGTATGAAAGTTACTTCTTTGTTCCTCTCACTCTTTGCAAAGCGTATGTTAAACGCCAACAATGGATGTCTAACCCTAACCCTAAATCGCCAAGATGTGACACCGTTTCTGCAGAGGCTTCACAAGTTACATGTAGGTGTGAATGACACGTTACCAAGCAGCAACGCTTGTGCACAACTGATACGTGCAGAGGTTATACAGAGGTTAAAGCAATACAAACCCACATGCATATCTAGCAATAAAAAACTGTGATAAGGATACTTTTTCTTTTTTTTTTTTTATGCTAACATTGATTCATAACAGGACATCTTAAAGAACATTCTGGAGTTAAAACAACCATAGGTCTATTATTAGATAGCCAAGAGTGTAAACTTTTGTTTGTAACCAAAACAACACTAAACCAAGCATTTTTGGGTTGGAACAGAACATACGTGTTTGCAGCGAAATGGCAGTTGAAAGTTAATGTCACTTGGAGCAGGTGACCTATGTGCTTCTGGTTGCTGCGACCTTGTCAGAAATCTGTACAAGTCAACTGTCGAATGTTGGACAAACTGCTGTCACTTGACACAAAAGGAGGAGAGCCCATAGCCTCTGCTTCAAAAACATACTTATTTTGTCATAAATATCCAGTTCAATGGAAGCAGAGGATATGAACTTTCCTCCTTTTTGTGTTTATTGTCTGGAAATGGTGCAATCTGGTAATCATTTATGAGATTTTATGAGAAGATGGCAGTGAATTATAGTTTGCTGCTGGCTTTTGCCAGTGCCATATCCTTCTCCCTTTCAGCTGCGAGCTTTATTTTAAGGTGCTGGAATAAATTAGCCAGGCTGCTAGTGCTACATTTGGCTATCATGGACTACAGACAAACTCTAGCGGATGCCGGTTTGCACAACGTCAAACCTGAGCCACTTCGAGGCAACTGGAAAAACTGCCTTTATTGACATTTTGGGAAAACCATTGGCTTGTAACAGCACGCGCTGTTCCTTCAAAGCCGCTGTGGTATTGTGATATTTTAAAAGACAGTGCCATACCATTCGACAGGGGTTCTCTGTTGGGAAGAAGCTGCTGAAAAATTTCAGCAGTGTTTCACTGGTACGTTATATTACCGTATGCAAGTGGTTATAGGTCTTTGGAAATAATTTAGAATCGACCAAGGAAACTCCAGTCCCTGTTGGGTGAGGTGGCGTGGCCATTAGGGATGTAACAATATGGAAAATTTGATATCTCGATTATAGTGACCAAATTATCACGGTTTATGATGTTATCGCGGTATTCTTAATTGCTGTACAAATGCCCCAAAAAAACACATACATTAAAATAATTTCATAAAATCTTGTGATTTTCTTGTCAAACTAAAACATTAGAAGACAAAATCTTATCAAAATGAAACTTTCACATTAGAAGGGGAAACAACTGGCACAGAAAGAGGTTTTATTTTAAATGAACAAAATAAATAACAGGAACAAAGGTTACTTCTCTGGTGCAAGTTTAAATGACCATTTTAACAACAATAGTAGGTCAAAACATGCAAACAATTATTAAAAATTATTGTGCAACTTAAAATAAAATGAACTTTGGACTTTAAGCTGAACCTTAAATAAGTATAAATGTGTAAATAGAGAAACAGTTGCTTGTACAAACTACAATAAAAGTGTTAACAAGTGCTCTGCAGACAGGATAATTATCCTCCACTAGTTGTCCCTCTACATTCTTCAAAAAGCCAATATATGCCCAGACCTCGGATTTCGTCCTTTTAGTGGGTTGGTAAATGTCCTGCGTGCTATCACCAGTTTCCACCATGCTTACATTACGATGCTGATATTACAAGCTACATATTCACGTGAGACACAGTCACAAGTCGCTCTCGAGACTCGAATGAGGCTGATATTACATATCCCGGTAATCGACCGCGATAATGAGATTAAGTCAAACATAAACAGCAATCGTTATCGTGTAAAATTTTACCACGCTTTACCGTAATACCGTTACCCGTCCCATCCCTTGTGGCCATCTTCAGATATGGTGATGAATCTAAGCTTAAGCTTCATCTGTGTGGAGCATTTATTAAGTAAAGCTTAGTAGTTGTAAAATGTCTTTAACCTTTATTGTATAACGGCAGCATGTGGACTAATGTAGCTGCTTCATCGTCTGTCTTGAGGTCAGGTTGTAAAACGTGCAGAAGATAGTTTTAACATTTGACCTTCAAGACCTTCCCTGTCAAACACATCATCCTGATGGCGCCATATGTTGCTCAAAAACATGCATTTTACTTTTCATCATTGCTGGCTGAAGCTGAAGGTCATAAACACCAGCTCTTACTGAAAATAAAAAGCCAGGCTTAGTAGAAAAGGGGCTATAAAGGGTATGAGGACTTATACTGTATTGGAATGGGAGCAGCATAAATCCTTAAACTGGGCCGGATTACTGACCTTGATGGACTCGGTTTCCCTGTGTATTTGGACTGAGTGGATTCACTGTTTGAGTGTAAAAGTTACAAATCTCTAGAAGCTTAAGAAGAGTTTGGCATGGGTCGGATGAAACATCTGCTAAATAACAGAGGCCTCTGTTGAAGTTATATATCTGCTATATCTGGCCACCTTTTTGGTCCAATGACTAAACATAATAAATTAGCAAACGTTCAAAGACATTCGGCTCTCTGTTCACTTTATTAAATCACAGCCACTGAGCTCAGTTGCTGTAACACTAATAAAGATTTCCTGTAGCTTTTTTTTCCACTTTCAGTTGTCAGAATTTAATATGGTTTGATGTAAGTTTCATGATTTCAAAATTGCCACATTTAGTTAGAAGCGACAGGTCTTTCTTCAAAAAAGCTCTATAAAGATGCTCAGCAGAACAAGACAGACAAATCCAGATCAGCTGATGAACACTGTGAAGCTTTTAGGTGCTGATGACCAATGTGAATCCTGTCAGGAGGTGGCGGAGACCAGAAATGAGTTTAAAATGTGTGAATGTCAAAATTTGTTTCAACAAGTGGAAGCAAACAAAAATGTAAAATGACTGTTTAGTCATTGTTGGCTTTGCAGATTGTTCTCCTTGCAAATATTGACGCATTCTTTTCTTGTCACTGAGAAACTGCACAACATAGTGTGGCTCACCAAATTTTTAACTCATGTCATCATTGAAACATTGTACAAACACCCCACACACCCCCAAAAAATGAATATGAATAATAATATTGATATTAAAAAGCCAGAGTGTCAAAGAGAAGAATGAAAGGATGCAAGCAGTTACTTCAGTTGAATCCAAGTGGAAGCAGATGTTTCCTCCAGAGGCCTTTTTGTTTTGTCCCAGGATTTCATTGGAGAAGTTCTTAATTTTTTCCCCCCCCCTCTTGTGGCACTATTTTTAGGCAGTAATTGCAGATGTTCAGTTCACAGCAAGAACCGGACCCAGAGGATGCATTTGATTAATCCCAGCAGCAAAAGATGTTGTAATCAGATCGGCATTCACTTAATTGCAGGTGTCGTTTTGGAGATGTTTTCTTCTCCTGATTCTGAAATGTTAACTTTCCCATGATCCTAACTGCAGCTGGTTTCAACCTCTGAAATGTTATGTTGTGCAACTTTTATCTTCTAAATTCTATATTTACTGTTCATCAGTTTATTCTTAGGGTTTGGTGTTGATTACTGAAACATCATTGCAGATATCACACAAGGAAGCCAGCCTCAACTTCAGATCAGTCCAGCTTGTATTATACGTCACCAGTCTGTGGGTGTTCTCACGAAAAGATTACCAGTAATATCTGGAGTCTTGGCTCTCCCAAAAGTGTGGAGACAAAGTTGTAGGATACATTGAGTCATGGTCAACCAGAGGAGAGACACAGCAAAACAGGTCAACAGTTTATGTGGCCGAAGAAAAACAAGCATTCAAGAACAACATAAACGCACCAAAAAGGGAAATGAAACAGCAACGGAAGTGCATGCTGTGGTGAAATAAAAGGAATTCATTTGGGATTTGAGATTGTCATGAACTGTGTTTTCATCCAAAGCCCAAACAAGCTTTTGAGATTTAGCTTTATAAAAAAGTCACATCAGGCTTGATTTTATCCTCTGATTAGGGGTTTGTGTGCTTTCATCAACATGTTTCTGTTCAACAAAGCACCAGCTGATAATACATGTACTTTACTTTTTTTTTTTTTTTAGCTGTACAGAGAAATCCTATGACACACACAAAAATAAAATGTCATAAAAGTGGGAGACCACGTGATTAGTAAAGCCTGCAGTTCCACAAACGACTACTAGAGGCTGGCTTGAGCAGGAAGTCGACCTGGATTGACTCCCAAATTAAAATGTCCAACTTTGGAACGGAAAGAAACATATTTACAGTCTGGAATAAAAACATCAGTTTTAGTCTTCATAGCTAGATTTCACATTTATAGTAGGGGGGTAATTTTTATGCACCTCATCATGTAAAATGATATAAAGTCACAAATGTATGTACAATTAGGGGCGTGGGTTTTTTTTTTGAGTGAGAGATGCGTTTCAGGTTATGACTTTACTGGCCACCTGTCATCACTTTAGCTACTTAGCATTTTTGGTGACTTTAACATTTGAGCTGTGAATAAATAATAAGAGAGCATGATCACTCTTATTTTAAAGATAATAAGGCTTGTTGTAATAATTTTACCAACAGATCACTGCCACCAGTTCTGGGTTGACCTTGAAGGGTCTGGGGGAGAAGTCTGCTGAACGGCTTGCTAGGCTGGGCTAGCGATGGATGGCCACACTACCTCTGGCAGAGCACCAGCAGTCTTCACTTCAGTTGCTGTTTCAATAGCAACATCTGAAATGAGGACAGACTCAGATGAAATATGTGCAACCTAACTATGTTAAGACAACCTATCTACTTATGGTATATCAATTCTGACTGAGTGGCAGGCTTATTCCTTCCATCTATTGGCTCATTTTTTGAATTAACAGGGGTTGGGTGGAGTCAGTTACTGCCTACACGTCATCCTCCATGTGCCTTATAAAACTGGTTTCAAGACTAGTCTTCAGTAATCTGCGGGTGTCTTCACAGAGGGTTTGTCCAGTTCTCTTACCATGTTTGCCCGCCACTCAGAATCCTCTATCCATCATTTTACTTAGAAGTTGAACCTGAGTGAGAAATGTTTATATAGTTAATGTACCATTAGCCAAACTTGGTTATAGCTAGTTAAGGAGAGAGTCTTGTGTCTACTGGTGGACAACCTAAGCGTGCTGGCTGTAAACACCTTGTCAAATGTGCCTTGACTTCTTAACTCCCTATTGTGTTACTTGGTAACAGTCCTCTATATTGTGTCTCTGCAAAACATATATGAACCAGCCTGGTTGTTCAATTTTCTCAAAATATACAGTGCTATCCAAACATGAGCTTGATTCAAAAGGTTTATTAGAGGAGAGCAACCAAACCCAAAGGGCAAACACATTTCCAGTCACACACACACACACCCACACACAACAAAAGAAATCGCACACAGACACATTCAAAAACCACAGGCGAGACACCAGGAGCAGCGAGATTAAATGTGAAAAAGTATGGGGCAACAACCAGACACTGGCGCAGCACGTGAGATCAGATAATCACCAATGGCTGAGGACACATCAGAGCGGAGAGGTGTGTGTGACTGTAAAACAGGAAATGACCAAGTGTAGCAACGCCAACTAAGAGCTGTGAGAGAATCAGAGGCAGAGGTCAGTGCAACATTACACTCAAAGTTCAAATTTTGGCTTGATTTTCATGTTGTCGTGTTTCAGGAAGCATAGTGTGGCGCTAACTGCTGGATGTTACACTCATGATTGTGGTGTGTAAAAACGCATCAAGTACATATTAAGTCCACCTGATGCAGGACAGTTATTTAAGTTTGTGTTCTGTATAGATTCATTTAATTCATGTCCTGCTCTGGTTCATCCGAAGCCCCTTTCAGTCTTTTTTATTATTTTTTTTAAGTTTACTTTTCTGTGCGATCTTTTAGTGGAGTTTTTCTAGAGCTCGGTCCCCTCCATTTCTAAAGATCCCTCATCCTCTTTGTCAGAACAGGACGCTGTGTTTCCGGGAATCGTCTCATCAGGGGAGAACGATTCATCGTTAGACAGTTTGGTCGTTAGACAGTTTGGTCACAGACGAGACTCAGAGTGGCTGAAAAATCTTGATGTTTATGCCAAGATCCAGCAGAGTAACCAAGGTAACCCGTCCCAGAGCCAGGCCCGAGGGACAATGCAATTTAGTTAGGCGAAAAGGACGAGTTAAAAGCTTTGCTTTTTTTTTACATTTTACTCACGACCCAACATCACAAAACAGTCCTGTGGAGCATTGAGAACTCTGTGTCCGAAGGAAATCTCCAAACTCTTAAGTGAAAGTAGAAAAAAGAAAAAAAAGAAATTAAAATAAACATCTTGTAATGTTGACATGTTTGTCAAAGAGAATTTTTCATGGGTTCAGGCAGCCAAAAACAGCACATATGCTTCATTACTGGTAAAATGATAAAGCAGTTGTTTCCGCACATTTATTCACCCCTGTTCCTCCCTCAGTCGGACGTCCTGCATCAGATTGTTTTTGTGCTTCTTCAATGTTGTCGTGTTGGACTGCAGTTTTGTTTTTCTTTCCTGTTGCCCCGAAAAAGCAACAGCTCATCAGAAACAGCAGGACCACCCAGTCGTTGCGAAACCGTCTCAGGATTATTGGCTGGTTTTCAACATGTCAGTCAGTTTTGATAAACAGTCTCAATAATGCTGGGTTCTGGACTCTAACACAGGTGTCAGATTGGACGCTGCTTAGATGGGTTGAATGATTTTGATGCTCCTTGGTTTGTACCAGGCCCATCCCTGCTCAGCTCACCAAAACCACATCTGTTCGTGGCTTCTGGTTGTCTTGCTGTGGTTTCCCACAGCAGCTAGTCCTCCAGTTCATGGTGACACCTTGCCCCCTGATGCAGAACCTCTTTTTCTGATTAAATTTCTCAGTTCAGTGGATTTGTGGCCTGATGACTCTAGTCATCTATATGAGTTTATAACAAAAATGTCCTCTTCATAGGAAATGCTGCTTTCTTTCTTTCTCTTGATCTCATGAAGCCTAGATGCCATTTATCACTTTTAATCATTTTTAATTTTTCCTGCTTATCAGATTAAGAACCTAAAAAAGGAAATCTTCTATATTTTCATGAGCTCAATTTTACCTACTCAGGTTGTTATTCAGAAGGCAAACATTTTAAATAAACAAATAAACTATAAAATCTATGACATTAGAGGTGGAATCACAGCAGGAATTCCCTCAAAAATCTCTCTCTCTCTACTTGTCTTACATGTCTTTTAATCCAGAGGAAAATCTAACTTCAAACACATGATTTGCTTCAGTCGCGTGTTGCATTTGTCACTTCAAGCTTCTGTACTGTAGGCTTCATGAAGATGTCATGAAGTCACAACAGTATAGTCAAGGTGAACGTTGTCTGCACTTTATTACAGTGAATTTAAGAAATGAAATGTATATAAGTTTGTACACGAGGTGAAGTAGTTCAGTCTTTAAGTTCTGCACAGCAGAATAGTCATTTAGAGTGAATCTGAATCTGACTCTTCAGTTCTGACGAAATGAAATGCATAAGAAGATGTCAAATTAATAATCTGTTGAATTCCCTCTGAAACAGGTGAATTCATTCATGAACACATCTACACACACAGGTGGAGGTAAACGCTGGGATGAATATGTGAAATAAATCTGCCGCTGTGTGAATGTTATAACATTGTTATGCCCCCGTCTAGCCGTCTATAGGACATAACATGAAAGAGGCCCTAAAGGACATTTTTTCAAGTTGAAATTTTATCATATATTCCACCGGTATCACAAACACAGACAAAACGAGAGTTTAAAGTATCAGAGTGGATCAAGGCCAGAATAACGAAACAGAACTACCTTGGAATAACCAGACGTACCTATCTATAAATAAATAAACCAAAAATACTTACTTCCCTAACTAGACAAACAGGAGAGAATGGAAGTGAATGGCAGCCCGCCCCTACTACCTCGACTACATGGAGATGATCAAAGTGACATCAAAGGTGGCTGCTTGGGGGAGGAGAGAGATGCCAAATGAGCCTCTCTGGGGTTGTTCAGCATCCTGGCTCTTTGAGCGCTGGTTCATTCCCAGCCAGTCAATCCTCTTCAGCAGAACATCTCACCAACCCCGGTCTGGCATACAGCAAAATAAAAATAAGAATAGACACATATGACGTCAGTCGTAACAAATGTGTTGAACGTGACTTGGCTTGATCTCGTCAGATAACCAATGCGAAATATAATGTAAAAAAAAGCCAGTGACACCTGAAAACAAAGCATCTTCTACATGAAGGCAGGAAGAGGATGAGAGGATAGTCATTTATATGTTTTTTTCCCCCACATATTTGAATATTTATTTTTTTATATAGCTAAATAAAAATGTTCAAGTAAGTATGCCAGTGTTCTCTGGGGGTGATTTTGCATGAGTTCCCAGATGCTCTTGTCCTCTTTTAAAGGAAGGCAGGTTTCTTTGTAAGGCACATTTCATATGCTAAGGCAGCTCAGAAGGGCTTCACGAAGGTGAGCTGGCTTCCACCTCATTTTCCTCCATTAGATGTGTCCGTTGGTTGCAGTAAATGTGGAAGAAGCAGATGCATTAAAGGACAAAGACAACATATTTTCTCAGTTTCTGCTGTTTTTTTTTTCTAGTCCAACCCCACCCCCCACTCAGAGCTCTTTCTTTCACTCTCTTTAGGCCTATCTTGTCCATGTCTCTCTCTCTCTTTTTCCCTTTGTCATCTTCTGAACCCAGCCATCTCTCTCCTTTCCTCTCGTCCCCCTCCTCCCTACTTCTTCTCCCTGATTTCACCAGTGACCCGAGGCAGTGACGGTGCCCTCATTCCTTTCTGGACTGCAGTCACTGAAACTATTTTTGAATTGAAAGCATTTATTGTCACTGAGCCAGCGTCCCAACACAGCGAAATTACATATATTTTACGCTGGAGTTTGCTTTGATTTGTTTCATGGTGTGTTTCGATCGCAACTAAAAGCAGAATATGATATCTGGAGATTTATTTGGTTCCTATCTGTGTCTCTTTAGGATGAACTCATTTCATATTAATGCTAAAAGTTGATAAAAAAAAATTAGAATGACTAAAAAGCTCAAAATGCAACATGAAATGCAAATGCTATGTTATTACAAAAAGCAGAATTCATTTGTTTCACATTGTGGTTTTTAGATGTAACTTTTTGTTTTATTTGTGCTCAAATATCATCTACGCTCACAATGCCACTCACGTTTAAGGGTTCATTCATGATATCCAGGTAGTTAAATCTGCAACCCAAATTCCTGAAAAGTTGGGCGTGTTTTAAATTCGAATCAAATGAAAACTAAAAGACTTTCAAATCACATGAGCCAATATTTTATACACAACAGAATATTTGAAACATAACAAATGTTTAAACTGAGAAATGTTAAAATATTATCCACTGAATGAGCTAATTTAAAATGTAATACCCCCTAGAGGTCTCAAAATAATTGGACTGGAGCATGTTCACCATGGTGGAGCATCTCCTCTTCTATACTAAACAGTCTAAAGAGATCTGGGTATTTTCTCCAGTGAAGCCTTGCTGTTGTAACAGCTGCAGTATGTGGTTTAGCGTTGTCCTGCTGAAATACAAAGGCCTTCCCTGAAAAAGATGGCATCCGGAGGGGAGCATATATACAAAGGCTTTATAGATCTTTCAGCATTCATAGCTCCTTCCAAATCATGCCAGCTGCCCATACTGTATGCACTTATGCACCCCCAAACCATCAGAGACGCTGACTTTTGAACTGAAGGCTGATAACACACTGGAAGGTCTCTCTCTTCTTTAGCCCAGAGGACACGGTGTCAGTGATTACCAATAAGAATGTCAGATTTGAACTCATCTGACCATAGAACACTTTCCCACTTTGAAACAGTCCATTTTAAATGAGTCTTGACCCACAGGACACACAACAGCACTTCTGGACCATGTTCAAATATGGCTTCCTTTTTGCTTGATAGAGCTTTAGTTGGCAGCTGCAGATAACGTGGCAGATTTGTTTACCAACAGTGGTTTCTGGAAGTATTCCTGGACCCATTTAGTGATGTCATTGACACAATCATGCCCATGAGTGCCGATTAACATCCAATAAAGGTCTTCAGCCTTGTCCCTGACACACAGAGATGTCTCCAGTTTCTCTGAATCTGTTAACGATGTTATGCACTGTAGATGACGAGATTTGCAAAGCCTTTGCAATTTGACATTGAGGAAGATTGTTTTTAAAGTATTCCACAATCTTTTTATGCACTCTTTCACAGATTGGAGAGCCTCTGGCCCATCTTTACTAGAGACATCCCTTTAATAGGTGATCATGTTACAGACCTGATATCAACTAACTTCATTAGTTTCCAGATGTTCTCCCAGCTGAATCGTTTTAAAACGTCATGCTTTTTCAGCCATTTGTTGCCCCTGTGCCAGCTTTTTGAGATTGGTCTCAAAAAAGCAGTTATCAAATTTGAAATGAGCTCATTTAGAGGATAAAGGTGTAAAATTTCTCAGTTTAAACATTTGTTTTCTTATCTATATTCTGTTTTATGTGATTTGAAAGTCTTTTAGTTTTAATTTAATTCAAATTTTAAAAATGTCCCAACTTTTCTGGTATTCGGGTGATATTATGATGGCGTGTGTTCTGCGTCAATCCCACCTTCACACAGAGTGAAGTTGGCTTGTCTCAAAAAAGATTTTGTCATGAAGAGGATGTAAAAAAGCAAGAACAATGAAACATGGGTGAAAAGCAGAGACAACGCCTATCATTTTGAAGTAGATCTTTGTTCAGTGTGACTTCTGTCTCAACACAAATGCACTTTGCTCCACATTTTTCTGAGGCTACTCCCAAGTGGCATTAACATGCTACAACATGCAGACCTGCGGTCGCAGGGCAGGAACTCAGAGCGGTTGCAGAAGCGTGTTCAAATCCTCACACCTGTTTTGACAGTGATGATTTGATGCCTCGGGCCAGTCAGCAACCGCATGAACAATTTCCTACACCCAAAGACTACTTCACTGCACGCCAAAAGGAATTAGTTTAGGTCTGTGCTCTAAATGGAATACTTTAGTGAGTAAAACTAAAAAAGGACAAATCCGCATCCTTTGCATTTAGTCAAAATCATAGCAAACGAGAGTCCCACCACCTCTGCTACGTTGACAAGATGGCGTTCCACGCTCAGTTTTCTGAGCGTTTTTAGTGCACCAGCTGGGTATTTGCAGTGTCCTGCACGACAGGAATGTCAGTGTGAGTGCTCCTCTACCCTCAAAACAGAAAGCTTCATTTCACAAGTGTGCAATCTAGAACCTGGCCTTAGATTTGAACCTGTGTTTTGCTGGTTTTTAGGTTCTGCTGGTCTTTTTGTTCCAACTCATTGTTAGGGTTTTGTGAGTTGGCTGCCATTTGGACCCTTTCAGCTCATCATCATCCAGCAGTCGACTGAAAATGAACTGTTTGGCTGAACTTCTAGGCCTTTTGGCCAGTATGGTTGCTTTTACACTAAGACTCTGTAGACCCCAAGACTTTGCTTTTCTTTTTTTTAGCTCATTGTAAGTCTTTGATGATCTTTTGTATTGTTTTATGAAATAGGTCTTCTCGGAGAACATGAACATTTGGTTTTAATTCTGGACACTAGCATCTCCCCTAGTACACCAGACTGGTGTACTGAAACTTGAATTTCCCCCTTGGGGGATTAATAAAGTATTTTTGAATTTTAATTTGAATTTGAATTCATTCTTCTGTTTTTGCTTAGTGTGAGCATGTTTAGCTTGTAGGTTTGTGTATTTTTTTTTCATTTGGTGGATAGGTTAGTGTTTTTTTTTTTTTTTTTGCATCTAAATTGGACTAGTGCCAGTGAAATGTTTGTGGTAGCGCGAGTGAACTCTTTACAGTCTGCCCTGAGAGGTCTTATGTATAAATTTATTGGAAGACTAAATGACTCTAAGAATGAAATCATCTTGCTGCTATCAAATATTATGTTTAGTGCTATACGCTACCAGTCTTAGCTCTGGAGACACTGGTACAGTTGTCTTTTATGTCTCTTTGGACATTGAGTCTGTAATAAAGTTCATCTATCTAAATGAGTTTATTCTGGCTGTGGCTCCCTGAAGTATAAAGCCTTTCTACATTATTACCTGGCATTAGAGGTGAACTGCTCGACGGTCTTTTATCATCCAGAATTATGTTGCTCTGCACTCCTCTTAGACAATTTGAAATGTCCTAATCCCACTACTGATATTAATCATAATCAGAAAGAGCTTTAATGCCAAGTATGTTTGCACACACAAGGAATATTTCTTGGTTAATGCAGCCTCCAAGACATGCAGTCACTATGACAATATTTATTTTTCCATAGCCTGGTTATAATTTTCATTAAGTAATAAATTTAACTTTTTTTGTGGGAAAATAAAACAGCAGACAGTTAAATTATAACTGAGGGAAAAATATCTAGAGATCTAGAGTAGAGCTAAAGTAATATGATGTCTGATTAACTGTTGCTTTGTTTTTTAACTGAACAAAGCCAGTAAAGTGAGGATGCCACACTCATGATGTCGGTGTTCGTTTGTTCCTGATGTATTAAAGAGGGGACCTTTAATTCAGTCAGTTCAATCACCAAATTTGCTTTCTTCGAGTAATCCACCCTCTGGAAATTGTTGCAGTCCTTGTTTCATTCGACAAACTGGAATCAGCCATCCAGAGACCACAACGTAGCATCGAAATCTTTCGTAAATCTTTATGTCGCGGTGTATTCTCTGTAGATTCCCGGGGCAGCGATGGACAGAGTCAGCCTGCTGTGGCGTCTGAGACGTCGGGCTCGCCGTGGAGTCATCTGCATGACCTTCTTCTGCCTCTCCATGGCTCTGCTCTACGCCCTCTGTGCTGAAAACAGTGTTCCTGTCACCGATGCCATCTTTGGCGTGCGAGCTCGAACCCGGGCTCAGCCTCGCGCACACTCTGTCATCAAGGTATGTGGCCTCACTTCGCCGTTGATAATGCCGTGGTCAGTGGACCTGAAGTTACAGAAAAGGCATGAACACAACATATTAAGGATTACTTGGCAGAACAGAAGCTTTAAAAGTGGCTAGACTTAATTATACACAAGTTATTTTCTGCCTTAAGAATGTGATTAAAAATGATTTAAATCTGCAATGAAAGGTGTTGAAAGGCATCATTTGATTGAGACTAAAGATTTGCAGAGAAGGGTTTGAAAGACAGAACTCAGAGTTTTCAAAAGTTGTGATTAAGAAAGCACTCCTTGACATCCTCTTGCACACATGAACTAAATTTAAATCAGTGCCTGATCGTCCCCAAGGGGTCTGTCACAACTGATCGTGCTCCATATCCACTTCTGTGACACAGCTAATGGGAAGCTTTGTGAGAGTCCTGTAGGCTGCATGTTAAAGAAGGAGTACCACTTGAAATGCAGTCAGTATCACATCAAGAAATGGCATTTGTTGCTCATGAAATCAGAGGATATGATAGGGATTCCACAGGTGAAGAGCGCTGTATTCCTGTTTTCCTTGGAATGATTACAAGTACGCCGCATCAGCAGTTCTGACATCAAGACATTCATCTCTCTGACCTCCATAGGTGCTGCGAGGCGGAGCAAAACCCATGTACGTCGACCCTCAGAAGCTTCCTGGTGTTGTTCCAGGGGATCCTCACCGTCCGATCCCCGTCCTCTCTTCACTGAACCGCACCCATGAGGGCGGGGACTCGCCATCAAAGCACGTGTTGAGGACGCGGGAGCCCTCTGGGTTTTTCGCCAACCTGCTGCCACGCCCCTTAACTCGAGCACTGGAGACCCTGTTCGGACGCCGGCGGAAGGGCGAGCTGAGTGGCAGAGGGGGGGATGCCGAGTTCTTTGGGCCGCATGGGCTTTTGGGAGAAGTGTGGAATGATGAGATGTCGAGCAGCATGCTGGGAAACAGACTGAAGAAGGTGGTGCAGAACTACCAGGTGAGGGTTGCTGCCAGAACGTCTGCGTGTGTGTGTTTGTTTTTGAATGTTTCTGTTGCTAATTGAATTCTGAAATTTCTGTCAGGCAATGAACAAATACGGAGTCACATTGTCTGGTCCCGGTGGCGTCCCCAGCAGGCCAAAGCTGAGCGGTCCCAAACTTCTCTGTCAACTTAAGAATAAGGTGGAAGTCATGAGTTTGACCTCGGACCTCCAGCCATTTTCGGCGCTGCCCTGGGCTACCCAGCTGCCACCTAAACAGCTGGTCTCCGACGTTGGGCCGTACAAGAGCTGTGCTGTGGTGTCATCGGCAGGTTCTCTCCGCAATTCTGGACTGGGAAAAGAGATAGGTGAGAAATTTCTAAGTAGTGTACAGATGAGTCTGGCAATTTAAAGAAAATGTTTTGTGCTTGATTCGTGTTTTATGTTATAATTGCTAAATAAAAGAACGAGCTGAGTGTGTGTATGAAATGAGTGCGTTTTCACCAGAGCCTGAAGCACCTTTACTGTACTTTGTACATCTGGAGATCATTCTCCAGAGCTGGGAGGTAAAATGACTGACAACCTTTTACTGTGCTTCAGATCTGCTTTATGCCAAAACTGAGTTCTTACAAACAGACTCAGAGGACTCTGCCCCGGGCACAGCAAAATAGTAATAATGTCATTCAAAAATGCACTGCAACCTAAAATCCTGCGCTGGCATCCATGGAAAAGGCCATAATACCGTTAAAAAAGGGAATCTTCCAGGGTCTAACATAAGTAATGTTTAGTTTTATTTGTCTTTTATATCACGTTCTCTCTCAGGGTTCATTGCATCTTAAAACAAGAAGAATGTGTTTGTTTCTGCAACTGGAATCTCCACAGATTCATTTTCAGTTCAGTTTTAGTTCAGTACCTGGAGGTTTGCTTTATAAACCGAGTTAAGGATTCCCTAACTAAACAAAACACCCTAAAGTGTTTCTCTTATATGTCCTTGGAAAGTAAAGTCTTATTCTTACCTTACCTAACGTGGGTAGCTCCATACAATATGTTAAACCATTGAAAAAAAGATGTTAATACTCAACATAAAGCAAAACCATCATAGTGTAGCATAACTGCAGGATGGCAGAAATTAACACATCCAGAGATAAATATTTAGCGATCAGTGTATTTTATACATTTAGTTGAGATGCTGTTTCCGTACATGCATGACTGTGTTTGGACTGCGAGGAACACAACTACAGATGAACAACAACGTAGCTGTCGGACCGATGACCTAACATTTTCCTCTAGATTACGTTGGTGTACAGAGGAGTTCACGGTCCATTCAATGACAGCAGGATGTCCAGGTCCTGGACCTTGAGGTGAACCTACTGGAGCATACAGATTTGGAACATAGAGGTTATTGAATATTTTCAACTTGTGAATAATCATTGTTGCTGTAGAATGACCTCAAGTAGCTCAGAAATGACCACATAACCTTTCCCAGGTTAATGAGTGACGTTAACCTAACTGGGATGTACTTTTATGGCATGATTGTAGTCTCTTCTCCCAAAAGTCGCTATAAAGGCTGTTAATTGTTATCTTGCTGTTAAACTGCAACTGTCGAGGCTCCTGCTGTTTTCAGACCCAAAGTAAGTTTGTCAGTTTGCAAAGTGACCTTCCTGATTTTAGTGAAATACAACTCCTGCATGCAGGGCTGTGTTTCTGCTGCACACAGCTCTTGCTCCGGTTCTAATAAAAAAAAAAAAAAAATGCATAAAACACCTGTTTAGCTAATGTTTAATTTAAAGTTTTCCTGTTTATGTTAGTTATTCACAGAGGTCGATGGAGGAAATGTGTTGCATCAGTAACTCAGTAAGATGTTTCACCTCAAACATGTCCCTTCTATCGACCCCCAGACTCTCATGATGCAGTGCTGCGCTTCAATGCTGCGCCTACCAGCGGCTTTGAAAAGGACGTTGGGTCTAAAACCACACTCCGCCTCATCAACTCGCAGGTAAATGCAATAAAACGGTGCATGCAGCTCGGCTGCCACAGGATGTGTCGAAACCCACACAGGTCAGACCGTGCAGTGCTTCAAAGAAAGTGAGGTATAAAAGAAAAAAACACAAAGGATTTGTGGTACATGGTGGTACCACTTGCTCTTGGAAAATTAAAGAGTATTTATTTAGTCATTTAAGAATAAAAACCTTTTTTTTTTTTTTTTACCAAATTTATTTTTAGAAAAACAGTGGCAATTTAAAAAACTGCTCTGGGCCTTACTTGATACACTGAAACTTAATCCCTCTCTTGAAGTATTAAAGATTTCAGGCAAAGTCTGCTGCAGAACTGAAACTGGAAGAGTTCCTCTTCTGTAGTTACCTTGGTGGTTATCAATCTATGCCGTGGAGCACAGGAAGGAAATAAAAAATCTAAATTAAACTAATTGCTCCAACATTTGAAACATACCTTCAACTAAATGTCCAAGTTATCTGGCGGCTGCAGAACAGCAACACACAGACAGATCTGGCACACAGAGCCAAGCTGATTTTTTTTCAAAAGCTCCAGCTAATTCCATTTGTTTAGTCTGTACAAAAGCAGTAATACTCAGACACACGTTTACCAAGGAGCTGTTTGATTTGTTTTTATGTAAACTGAACTTTCCTTGCTGTGCATCTTGTTACTGATTTTGGGATTTTGCACAGATGATGCTTTCAGCGTACAATTCAGCATTCCTCCTCCTCTCAGAAGTGACCATGACTTAAAAAAAAATTTTTCTCATTCATTAAAAACCCTGCCTCTTATTTGAGATTGCATTATGTTTATCTGTAATGAGAGTTTAAGTTTTTCTTACTGAAATGAAAAAAAAAAAAGCCTGTTAGACTGTATCATGTATCTGTAATTCCTAATCTGATAAAACAGAGGTGACATTCAGCCGGTGAAATAACTTGTAATTACTTGGACATTTGAGGAGGGGAACACCAGAAGATGTCCCTCAGTGAGCTCTGGTGGAACCAGTTCAGTCCTCGTTGTCATTTAGTCAAAGAGGGTTTGTAAATGGCTTGTCATTGGTTGCAAATACACCTTTTCCTGTTTTTACAGGTGATGGCGTCAGAAGACCATCGCTTCTTGTCCAGTTCTCTGTACAGCACAGGTGCTCTGGTGGCATGGGACCCTGCCCCCTTTTCCTCCAATCTTTCTCAGGTAACGCACGTTCGTTTCCCCATCCGACGGGTTTAGATCCTTGGTTTCATGTTTATAAGATGCTTTTTATGTCCTATAAAACATGTCATGAGAAGAGCTGCTCATCAACACTATGGCTGTGGACATCTGGAAGAGCTTCTCAAGGGGGGGGGGGGGGGCTTCGGGGGGAGACAGGGAGATATTGAAGCCAGTCCAAAAACAGCTGAAAGTTGAGATGAGAGACAACCAGGAGGTGTACAGGAGAAAGCTGGAGAACAAGCTCCAGCTGAACAATGAAAGAGATGTATGGTCAGGGATGAAAAAGATCAAAGGCTTCAGGCAGATGGAGGATCAGATAGATGGAAGTCTGGACAGAGCACTCCTCTACAGGTTCAGTTCAGAGACAAGCTCAGCATCCTCCTCTCCTGCCCCTGGCTGAACAGGAACAAGGCTGCAGGACCAGATGGTGTCAGCCCCAGAGTCCTGAAAGCCTGTGCAGACCAGCACCTCTTCAACATCAGCCTGAGCCAGGAGAAGGTTCCAGTGCTGGAAGACATCCTGCCTTGCTCCAGTACCAAAAATGACGACGTCCGAAGCCAAACTGCCCGGCTGTACCACGTGACTGCTTCGGGAAGTGGTACACACTTTTCCGCGCAGTTCAACAACAATATAAACCCCTAAGGCTCCATTTAAGATGTGGGTTGTTGGTAGAGAGTTTTGGTCAGTTCAAAGTTTGGATAGAGATTTGATAGTTTGAATACTGGAGTTTGGATAGCGTTTGTATAGTTTGAAGAGAGTTTAGAGATAGTTTGAAGAGTTTAGAGAGACGAGATTTAGGAGAGTGAGGAGAGAAGGATCGGTAAGAGGATGGAGCCAGCTAGGAAGAGGAGGGTCTCCCCTGTGTAGGATCATTTTGATTTAATAACTCCTAATAACCCTCTGGAATACTGGGAGAGGCTAAAATTACTGTACCCCTATTTATATAATCTTGTTTATGCATTTTTGTGCACATCATCATCTTCTGTGTTTTTAAAGGCAGAAGAGGTTGTGTCAAAAAGAAGGAATCGCTTAAAACCAAACACTGTAAAGAGACTCTTATTTTTGAATAATAATGAATAAAATCTCCTCTGTTCTGTACATCATTGTCCAAATTACAAGTTTATTCAGTACCCTCTTCCTGCTCAGGCCCATCTCATTCTCCTAAACTGACCAAAAACCATTATTACACAACCTGCCATATCATACGATACTTCCATACTGAGAAACTTTACACATACAAGATACATTTGTTACATATTTTATTATAAACATATGTGATAATATATAGAGAATTTATTTGGTCATACATTCTTTGTAATTCATAGTCATTCCCAGGGGCCATGGCAGACAAATATTCAATGCACCACACTCAGCTGTGATTGAGTTACAGCTGCCTGTGATTATACACCCGGCCAGTAGGTGGCTTCGTGTGCACATGACACTTTGAGAGATGAACCCTTTCCTGAAGCAACTGGCTCAAGTAGTTCTGTGCCTCATGAGGCTTCATCTCACCATCACTAACTGGCAGAGTGTCCATCAGCAGGGCAAACTAAACCCAGGGAGAGCAGATGAAAGGATTGTAGTGAACAGGCAAAAGGTCAGGACAGAGACAAGAAGACACGATCAGAAGCAAGCTGGCATTGAAACCAAGATGCCAATCTGAGGATGAAGGCTGAAGAGTAGTGCATGCTGCAAAAAATCTGGCACTGAATGAGGGAGATGGTGCATCTTAAATGCTGGCTGGCTAGTGGGCAGTGAGGAGCTGCAGCTGGGACTAAACAGGTGTGGGACATGGAGCTGATGAGGAGGCGTGGCAGGGAGGTTAGTGAACTCAGGGCAGAGTGTGACAGAATCACTATGAAAAAAAAACTCCAGAAGACACAGGTGGATGCCTCCACAATCACTTGGATCATTGACTACCAGACAAACAGACCACAGTTTGTGAGACTGGATGAATGTGTGTCAGACCAGGTGGTCAGCAGCACAGGAGCACCACAGGGGACTGTACTCTCACCAGTCCTCTCAGACTTCCAGTACCAGGTGGAGTCCTGTCATCTGCAGCAACACTGCAGTTGTGGGGTGCATCAGTGATGGACAAAAGAACCGGTGGACCGCTTTGTGGCGTGGTGTGGGAACATCTCATCTTGAACGTGAACAAGGGAGATGACTGGATTTTAGAAAGACCATTTCAGTTGTTCGAAAAGAAGTGGAAGTAGTGGATCCTTCCTGCCCACAGCTGTTATGAATCGTTGAGGAGTCTTAAATCAAAACTACTGGACAATTAATTTCCTTTCAGAGATTAAGTGTTTTTTGACTTGAATTGAATCTGGAGTTTCACAGTTTTGTTGAAATACTTGGGCAGACTAGTTTTATGTTAAAATGACTGGACAATATGACTTGTGTTTTTTGCAGCACTTTGCTTTGATAGATTTGGATTTATTTTGTCGTCAGTACAGTAGATCTCATTGTTGCTGCCCTCTGTTCCTCTCCTGCAGTGGTACAACAGGACAGATTACCCCATCTTCACCCAGTACCAGAGATACAGAAGGCTACACCCTCAGCAGCCCTTCTACATCCTGCATCCTCGCTTTGAGTGGCAGATCTGGCAGCGAATACAAGACAACATGGCTGAACCCATCCAGAAGAACCCACCCTCCTCTGGTCTCCTGGGTATGAAACGCACTCGCTATCACTCACTTCCTGTTTGTCATCTGTGTTCATCCAGTATATGTTCCGGATAACAGGCTTTTCTTTGTTCAGACTGATAGTCACAAGATGTGGGGAAAAAAATCTGAAATTTCATTTTGCATTTGAAACAGATGAAAAAGGTGGCTGGAGGATCACCCGTCTGAATTTATTTATGGCGTGACCATGTTTTGATGTTTGGCCTGAGAATGGCAAAAGTGTCAATTTGGTGTATTTTATGTTTGTGTCCCGCCTTCATTAGTTTAGCTAGAGTGACCTCAGGTGTGTAGGACAGGAAATCAATGTAAATTATATAAAATGACCTTCAGATATACTCAAAGTATGCTTAAAAAAATATAGGAGCTATATTAGAAAAATATTGTGAAAATATACTGAAGCTCATAACCAAATTTTGGAATCAGAGACTCAGTGTTTATGGTGAAATATAGTTTACAGACAATAACTGTGGTGCAAAAGAAGGCAGTGAACCACCTGAAGATAAGTGTTACATTTCATGCATATTATGCTTATGTTATAAACTCAGTTAAATCCATTGCTCTAACGTCGGAAATATATAAAAGATGTTTTTTTGTGTGTTTTCCCTGCACAGGCACCGTCCTGATGATGTCGCTGTGTGAGAGGTGGTGCACGTCTATGAGTTCCTGCCATCCCGGAGAAAGACAGAGCTGTGCCATTACTACCACTACCAGCATTTCCACGACGCCGCCTGCACACTCGGCGCCTATCACCCCCTGCTGTACGAGAAGAATCTGGTCAAGCGAATGAACCAGGGCTCTGACCGCGACATCTACACTCACGGGCGCGTCACGTTGCCCGGTTTCAGCACAATGAACTGCAGTCAGGCCAGTGAGGGGCTGTCCGACCACTGACTGAAAGAAAACAAAAGCGGCAAAATGAAAAACACCTGATGAAACACACCTGATGCAAAACTGAACCATGCATGTAGATTGAAGACAGACGCATGACAACGTCACACTCACTGCCGAACCAAAAACAAAGCTGACTGTAAATATTAAACTGCTGTAAGCACATTTGTCTGTCAAAGCACATACACTGGACTCCCATCAACTACGAGTTGTGTCTGCCAAATACATTATGGCTTTCTCATGAGCAGAAAGGCACCGATTGCAATTTTCGAGGTGTTTGCAAGACTTCATCTGATGATTCTGGATTAGTTTTTAAGAACTGCATCAAGCACATACAGTAATGTAATAAATAAAAGAGCCTAGAGGCTTGTCCTTTGTTATATTCATAACAATGAGCATGCTCAGCAGGGTGATGCTGTTTTAAGTGTTGGATTAAGTTTGTTTTCCCACACATTTCAGATGTTGCATCTTACAGGCTGTACAAACTGTACTCTTTGGGTGCTCTGTCCTTGAAGTGAAATACATTTCCTGACCTGACAGGGGGGGAAACAAATCAACAATTGGCTGAAAATTGGGAAATGGCAATCACCAGCTGATAAATCGGTGCATCTCTACTTATGAGAACATTTCACCTAGAACTTTAATTCCAGAACATTTAAAGGACCATACTGCTGCTTCTGAAAATCCTTGTGTTCTTGAAATTACTGCCAAATACTTTACTAGTAGATCAATTCAGCACATGCAAAAATGATATTGTGAATTCTGACGAATGCTGACATGATATGACAGCTTGTGTGATCCAGAGGTTGCCCATGCTCTGGAGTCCAATGTGCTGGGTCAATTTCCATCACTTGGGATGAAAAAAAAAAAAAACTAGATGATACTACTTCTAATTTACAATCTGTGCCAAAGGAAAATCCAGTATTTTGATATATTTATGATTGCCAATCATGTTGCTTTTATAAGATGTGATCAGTCCTGCATATGAGATAGTAATAGCAAGTAATCTTGGGGCTTAGACAATAAATAATCCACATACAATTGCCAAGAAACAACATATTTGCTATTTTCATTTTCTGCATTAGTTTAACAGCGCTTTGGTCCATTTCAAGACTTCCAATCTTCAACAATATACTCACTGTTCATGTCCAAACCATCTCAGTCTAGCCACCCTGTCTTTCCCTCCCAAACATCTAACATGCTCTGTCCCTCTGATGTACACATTCCTGATCCTATCCATCCTCATCAATTGCAAAGAGAACCTTAATATTTTAATCTCTGCTACTTCCAATCTGCCACCTGTTTTTTCCTCAGTGCCACAGTCTCTAAACGTCTACAACATCACAGATCTCACCACCATCTTGTACGCTTTTTCTTTTCATTTGTGCTGAAACTCTTTTATCACACGTCACACCTGACACTTTTCTCCACCCATTTCAACCTGCTTGCACACGCTTCTGCACACACACACACTATATATATATATACATATATATATATATATATATATATATATATATATATATATATATATATATATATATATATGTGTGTGTGTGTATATATATATATATATATAATATATATATATATACACACACACACACACAGAGTTTATAATACTGTGATGCTCAATTGCCCCAAGCAGTTTAAAGATCTCCAACCTGATGTGATGCTTCTCTAGATGTAGATCTGTATTTTTATGTTGACAGGATTTTAATGCTGTTGGACAGAAATGTGAAAAATCAGTAGTATGGTCCTTTGGAATGTGACTATATTTTAACATTAGCAGCTCCCATTTCAGTTTAAATATTTATACTGAACTGCTCTTCTGTGAGTCTTTTTTCTTTTGTACGTTTCTCAACTGTCCTGAATTTCCTGATTTGCTGTTTTTCTGTTTGCTGACTGATTAGGGCGCATGTGAAACGAGTAGTTTCTAGACTGATCAGTTCTTTACTGTCAACACCACTTTCCTAACTTCAAATTCATTGCTGTTATCCAGCTCAGTTTAAAGTTAATTTCCATGTTTACAATCAACTTTGTTTAAAAAAAACAAAACGCACACACGAAAAAAAAATTGGGTGCAACCAGATGTTGTCATTAGCATGTTGTGGCTAACATGCTAGTTTAGTGTTGCCTTGGCTTCTTCTTAAATGTTGGCGTCACCAGCAATCCTAAACTCTCCATCCATTTTCTATACCTGTTTAATCTTATTCTTCTTAACTTAATTTGTAGTATATTTTATTTATTCTTTGTGTTAACGGGAGTTGGTGCTGCTAGCACAAAATATAAGCAGCATGCTATGGCTATTAGGATTTCTTTAATTGTTGGCAAGAATTTAGTACTTGAGGATTTTGTGTCTTACTAAAGAAGGTTTCTCTTCTGCCACCTTATAAGGTATTTTTCGTAGTTAGGAGTAAAGCAGTAACAAAGATACATTTTAATCAGTGAGATTTAGCGATGACGATTCCTGAGCTTCCATCGAGAAACAGCACCCTGTAGTTTTCCTGTAGTTTTTATTAGAGCAGAGCAACACACAGCTGAGGTGAAATTAATCACAGGAACTTTCCCGCAGACTGAGGACTTTTAAATGGTCCTAGTTCCTGACCCCTGTATCCTCAGGGGCTGAACGTGATGTAGGGGAGATATTTTACGCCCCAAAGCTGCACCGGTTGGACTGAACGTTCCTTGTTGGGCGAGTACTTATATTGTCATATTTACAACTTTTACTTGGTCTTTTCACATTTAATCTCCAACAGTTTTTAAATCCTGACAATTAAAAAAAAAAAAAAAAGAACTCATCCAGCAGTAAAAATTAAACACAAACTCAGCCGTTCTTGTCCATTTCAATAAATGGGGAAAAGATGTGATGCAAGCTGATCAATAATCAAGAATAGGACTAAGAGAAAATTAATGAAGAGTGGAAGCAGGGATCAGTTGGGAGAAGCAGGGATTAACTGTTTCAAGCAGCTTTGCATTCAGTACCTGTTGTAGCTTTTTTCTGCCACTGGAGGGTAGCCAAAACTCCAGTTTGCTAACTTATGCATGGGTGTTCTGTTTTCCAAGGGCATTATGACTTTCTTTCTATTAAAACTGATGCATGTTTAAGAGTAGTGTAGCAAAGGGAGAAGGTGACAGCAAACAATAACTGCATGGTCCTCATCATTTTTCTCCATGTATTTTTATTAGGACCCAAACATATAATGAAAATTAGTGTGGTGCTCCTTTGAAGATGGACTTTAAAGTACTTGAGAGCAAGCAAACTGGACAGATGTCTCAAACTGGATCATCTGATGCACAAAGCTCTGAATGTAAACACAATCATATGCTGACAAAAAGAAAATGCAGCCAATGTCCTGTAAAAATGAGTCTGACAAGTACACATATATTTGATGTAACTGCCATTTTACTGGTCTAAAAAGAAAAAAATATTTTTTTTTCAAAGGTCCTCCTTAACAGAATTGTTGCACATATACTCTTTTTTTTTTTGCTTTTACAACATACATACAGTGACACTTTGACTACATTTAAAAGGGAATTGCTTTTTCCCCAGCTTTGTAAGTTTTGCTGGGGGACTCCACAAGAGTACCCCGCTTTGTCTTTAGAGTCCTCCTCCCTAAAAGCATGCTGTCATCTAGCTGGCCAACTGTGGAATTACAGGAAATTACTTCGATGCTGGAGATTCATTCATTTTGTAATAAAAGACAAAAAGTACTTGTGTTTGCAGTAGCAAAGGGTCTCTCACCAGCTCTAACTGTCAAGATTGCAATTGATCAGATTTTTGTCTCACATGCATATATATATATATATATATATATATATATATATATATATATATATATGTGTGTGTGTGTGTGTGTGTGTGTGTGTGTATATATATATATATATATATATATATATATACACATACATATATGTATGTATGTTGGTCTAAATGTTTAAACATAGAGATGTGTAAGAACTGCTTTAATAAGGAGAATGCTCTGAAGCTGTGTGAATAACAATCTTTAGTCTTGTAATTTTTTTACATTTCTTTTTAATTCCTTACCTAGCAGAACTTTAGTCTTCATTCAGAAGGGGAACACTTGAGTAAGTGATGTCATTGCACATAACTGTTCCTAAGCCTCCTATGCAGTTGCACTGTTGTCTCTAATTATCGTGAAGCCTTCCGAAACTATTTTGTTTTAGCTGACAGATGCACTTTCCTTTTTGCTTTGCCTTCATCCTCTTGACTTCTGAGAGGGCTGTTTTAACTGTTAGATGTACTATTAGGCAGTTTCTGTACTTATTTTATTCTCCTTACTATTATTATTTGACATATTTTCTTCTGTGCCACAGGCCTCTTGTCATAGGAACAACTGTGCAAAAGAAACTCACTTCAGCTGCAGCTTTGAAAAACAATTGACTTTTCATATTGATTACATGAATTCAAGTACGGCTGATTCATGGAACTATTAAATCTAAGCACCACAATCTGATCCTGTTTGATCCCAGTTAATCTGTATCATATAATGGAAAAACATAACCACAAATATTAAATACAGATTGCTTGTTGCTAAGGCAAGGCCTGACTCCAAATTAGTAACGTGTATTTTTTTGTTTGTTTTTTTTAATTTATTTATAATTTGTTTGCTGGCTTGTTTAACTTGTGAAGTCATTTAATACAGTTGTTTCCAATGTGATGGTTGGTCTGCTTGGTAAGATCCTAGGATCAGTTTGAAGGGTTACGTGTATCTTTCCATTTTCGCCATCATGTTCAGCGTCGTGAGAGGTTGGAGCCTCTCTCGGCTGTCATTGACTGAGAGGTGGAGTACACTTGGACTGGGATGTCACAAGCTAGATAAGGGAAATACAAATAACATGTTTTTGAGCTTTAAGAACCCCAAGCAGGTAGACAGTTACAGTTCTTAACAAAAGATCTTGATGCCAATAAACTAAGTTGTAAATTATCTCATTAATAAATACTAATATTCCATCATTATGATGTTAGTTAATTCAAAATAGATTGAAACTATATATTACATGGCACTGTACCGTATTGATAATAAAAATGAGTAACAATTATGATTAGCTTCAAATGAACCACTTATTTATTTTAGAAGTAGGCCCTTTTACGCTTGCGTGCAGCCATGTTGCCACGGTAGGGAAGCACATGGAAGAGTACTGTTGAGAGAAGAAAGTGAATTACAGATTGTAAATGTTTATGAGAAGTTTGACGCTACACATTCAAGAACTTTATACCCCTACAATTATACTGATTTTAGGTAATAACAGTTTAAAAAAAAAAAAAAAAAAACAACATTTTTTTGCAAAAGCATCAGGGGTGTTTTTGCACACAGTAGTTGTGCGTGAAATTTACTTATTTTATGGGTTTTGGGCATGGGTACACAAAATGGGCTCAATAGTCCCACCTATTTTCAGTTTGTTGACGAACCCCTCCATATGCTTTCACCTACAAACATGAACGTTGTGCTACTGATGTATCAGCCTCAGACCTACAAAAAAGTCTCTTGGACCCATGCTCTAACTCCCACAGGAAGTCCACTATTTTGAAAGGAAAATGCAATTTTTCCAGTATCTTGGCCATTTCCAGGCCTCGTACTTTAATGAACTCCTCCCAGAGATTTGGTCAGATTGACCCCAAACTTCTTTTTGTTCAAATAGACACATGGCTGATGAAAGTTTGCAAAGCTTATAACTTTTTACCAGAGGGCATGACCATAGTGATGCTGCAAATCTTGGCCATACATTGTTTAATTTAGTCCCAATTTCTATTGGGACTAAATTATTAAGGAACGATTGTAGCGCACCTATTGGCAAGAGGAAATGTCATGTTTTGCATTAGGCATCCCTGCTCCTACTGTGATGAGCCAACACACTTCAAACCCAGTCTGTCAGTAGTTAAGACATTGAAGATGACTGAAAATTGTAAATTTTTAACTTTTTATCAAAGGGTGTCGCCGTGGGAGTACGGCGAAGTTCGATGTCTCGCCATGAATGGAAAAGTTGTTCTAAGTTGAGCATGCGCTGTCCAGTCTGCCCCAGAATCTTCCCTTATATGTTTGTTAAGTTGAACTAGTGTATATGACAATCTTGGCGAACTCCATAGCGCCACCATCTGGTAAATGAATATGATTTTGGTCACAGTATGTCCTGTATCTTCTTTGTGTTTCATCATATCAGCCTGAGAAGCGTACAGAATATACTCATAAGTGGCCTCATGCACCATAGAAAGTTTTGTGTATTAACCTCCAACTGTGTCCTAATGAGGTGAGGTCGAAGGATCACATGCCTTTCACTAAAGCAAACATTTCATACATCCCAACATCTAGTCTTTTCAGAAGTCCACCACTCTATATTTTGACGATGATCATATTTCTGTAATTCTTTGTCTGATCATGTTCAAACCGCCCACAAGCATTATCCATTGCCAGCTCATTAATTCCTGTCCATTTCATTCAGATCAGACTGGTGGTACACATATAGTGACTTTTTCAAACTTTGGACACTAAACACATTTTTTTTTTATCATACCTAATTTTTCAATCAGAGTGACCAAACTTAGCTGTTGTTAGATCCCCCAGGTGCGGTTCAGCCTCTGACTAGCAGAGACAGTCACCGGGACCAGCTCTCCATCCTACAGGTTCGAAGTTGCGGCCTGGGGGGGTTTACCTCACTAGATTTCCTTGACTTATTAAGCTGGTGACGAGGAGATTCGCCAAGCTCTAACTGCATACTTTCCATCCAAATGTCTACCCTGCTTACTCCAATAACTGACCTAAGAGGAACAGCCTGACGGCTGAAAGTTCAACTATTGGTCACATTTGTTAACTGTAGCTCTCCTCATGATCTAGGCCCTTGTTACTGACTAGGTTAGATTTAGTGGCTTGGACAGTAAGCCCCAAGGGTCTGTAAGAATATTTGGCTAGAGTAACTTTTAAGAACCTGTGTTGTTAATGCAGAGGCACACCCAAATCTGTATAATTGTGAGGACAGTTTCAATATCAACACAAGGTCTTGTGTTAATTTTATATTTATTAAGCAGGTTAGTAGGGTTAAGTGACAGCATTTATTGATTAAACATTGAAAAACAAACTCTAATTCTACTCCACAATAAAGCTATGGCTGGCAACTCTGTTCTTCTGTGTTAATCCACAGGCTTGTAATTCCAATTATTTCCATGAAATCCAGGCTGGTTGGAGGTACTGTAGCTTGCAATTCCAATTATTTCAGAATCAGAATCACCTTTATTGCCAGGTACGATTTTACACATACGAGGAATTTGTTGTGGCGATGATGGTGCATGCAATTAAGGGAAAAATATAACAAACAACGTAAACTAAAAATATTGCAATATAAATATATATACACAAGCTGTTTTTTGCATTAAGGGCAGAGTGACCAAGAGTGATGTGACATGAAAATGTGCAAATGAACAGGTAGTCCAGACTGAGCGTTAATGTAACGCATAGTGTTCTGAGTTCTGTCAATGTGACAGTAGTGTCAGAGTCAGAGGTGGAGAGTGAGGGGTGTCGGGGGGTTCCAGATCTTATTAATAAGGCTGACAGCAGACGGGAAAAAACTGTTCTTGTGGCGTGAGGTTTTGGTCTTGATGGTCCGCAGCCTCCTGCCAGAGGGAAGTGACTCAAAAAGTTGGTGTCCGGTATGGGAGGGATCAGCCACAATCTTTCCTGCCTTCCTCAGGGTCCTGAATGAGTACAGGTCCTGAAGAGATGGGAGATTGCAGCCAATCACCTTCTCAGCTGACTGAATGACACGCTGCAGCCTGCTCTTGTCCTTGGCAGTGGCAGCAGCGTACCAGATGGTGATGGAGGAGGTGAGGATGGACTCAATGATGGCTGTGTAGAAGTGCACCATCATTGTCTTCGGCAGACTGAATATCCGAATATATTATTAGGTAAGTGCAAACTGGTCATTTGCCTACCCCCAACCGTCCTTGGATCAACACAGATGAATAAATTCAAATTAATGAAATAGGAATTATAAGCCATAGCTCACCCCAAACCAACCTGAATCCATTCAAACAAATTAAATTGGAATTACAAGCTGCAGTACTTCCAACCTGCCTGGATTCCATGGAAATAATTGGAATTACAAGCTACAGTACTTCCAACCTGTTGAAATTTGATTATTTGTTTTTGGAAACACTTGTGAACAGCTTTCAGGTCTAACTGTTATAGAATGGTCTTTGGTGCCATCTGTTGACAACAGAAATTAATTCTCAGATAATTCTCAGATAAAATCTTATGTAAAACATTTAACCTTTGTATCGTGTTCGTTTCTCCCCCCTTACTTTAGTGCTCCCGGTCAAATTTGACTGGCCTGTTTTAACTGCTCCTACATTAACAGAAAAACCACTGATCATCACCAAATTTTATTTAACTCCTTTTTAAGCTGTAAACAATGTCTCAGACCACTGGTTTACATGAATAACTGCAGTGAACATACATAAAATAGACACAGAAATAGTAAATTGTATTACAAAATTATAATTTATTGTAAAAAAAAAAAGTAACAAAAATCAAAACAGTGACCAAATTCACACATCAACATAAGCCTATCATTTGTATGTGTGTGTGTGTGTGGGGTGGGGGTGGGGGCACATGTGTCTTCACATGTGTCTTCACACACAGGAGTGGCATCCTAACAATATTTTCTGCTCTTGCTCTGCCTCCTCTGTCCTGGGTGGATGAATACCAGAGCAAATTGCCATCCTTGGACTGGAATATCACAGATGCCTCTTCCTCAGGTGTTTCCTCTGGAGCCTCTTCCTCGCCATCTGTTGACTGGTCAGTTTCACAATGGTCTGGATCAAAATCAGGATCAATGCTGTCTTCTATTTCTGAGACATCCTCCTCTATTTCTGGTTGAACTTCAATCCCCTCTTCATCAGGTTGAAATAAAAGCTCCAGAGCTTCTCTGACAAGAAATCGTCTGATCGGGCGCCTAGTCAATGTGTTCATAGTAAAATGAGGGCAATGCACACAAAAAAAACTATATATAGAGGGTCTCTGAGAAGATATGATACATTTTGTATCGGAAAGTGCGGTTCACATAAGGGATGGGCACATAAGCCTGGGAAAGAGTCGGTTCTCATAACAACCACCTAATTGTTTACTTTGAAATGTGAAACAAGTGTTAGTGTTATACATTTATTTTGGAAAGTGTGGTTCATGTGGGGGGATAGGCACATAAGCACTGGAATGAAGTGGGAAGAGGAGACACCTATTTGTTCAGTCTGAAAGGGGTTCACGTGGGGTGTGGTGGTGTGTGTGTGTGTTTACTTTATATATCAGCATGGTTCTTAATTTGATTTTTTTTCAAATTTTTTGAGTTAATTGTTGAAATTTGATTATTTTTGTTTACCACTATACAAGGTTTTGCTGTTCACAAACAGCTGAGATTTGCAGCAGCAATTATGACATATATGAGGCCCTGGGTAAATCATGAACCCCTCTGCTGTAACTCAGGCATACATTGTTTAATCTGGTCCAAAATTTGGTGTGTATGATTGTAGTCTGAGCCTAAACACATCTACATGGTAATATTCAGGACCAGTTGTAGCATCACCTGTTGGCTACAGGGACTGTCATGCTTTGTATTATGCATCCCGATTGTAACTGACTTTAGCAGATGTAAGACAGACTTGGTCAATCAGTACTAAAGATATTAAGGATGACTTACAATAAACTAGCTGTCTATCAAAGGGCGTCACTGTGAGAGTGCAGCAAAAAATCGATGTCTCGCTGTGATCAGAAAAGGTTGTTCTGGCTTGCACATGCGTTGTCCAGGTCCAGATGGGTGTGAGGACCAGATAAATGTGTAAAGTAGTCAATACCTTGTAACTGGTTGTTTTTACAAGTTTTAAACCTTTTGAGAATTTCATATGGTTTTCTTTTCCACGAATAGTTGCATCAATAAAATCGTTTTAAAATAATAAAAAAAATACTTAGTTCATACACACAAAACTGTCCAATCTATATAACTGAATCATGAAATGATAAAAACAATATTTTTTCCATGCTTTTATTATTAAATCAAAATCTTTACACTATGTCAATAGAAAACAAAATGTAATCTATCTACCCAAATTTCACAGTAAAAAAGATTAAATTTTACATATCATACACACACAGTTTATAATTTATATACACTCAACAAGTTTATTAAGTTTGCTTTTAAAGATACATAGACAAAAACACATAATGGGTTTGCGCTTTAGCATTTTGACCTTACGTCAGTGGTACTTGTGTACCACTGGTGATACGCGAGCGCTCTCTGGTGGTACGCGTGGGAACATCAGGACTTTCCACATTTTCCTTTTTTTTTATTAAATCGGAAACATACAATGCATTACAAATATGTTTCAAACGAAATTCAGGTAAACAATAAATAACTACAATAATGAATAAACATCTCTCCTGTGAATTTAAAGCTTGAGAAGGCATATATGGCTATATTTTAAAACTGGTCATCGTGGTGGTACTCAGAGAGCTGAACAGTTTCTCAAGTGGTACGCAGTATTAAAAGTTTGAGAACCACTGACCTAGGTGATATAAAGGTTTCCCAACACCTTTAGCAAGTTCATAATCCATCTGACCCATATTCCTTTGTTTCTAAAACAGAACTTAAAAGTTTATTCGTTCAATGTTTAAATGTATTGTTAATATTCACATATTTAGAGGAAAAAATAACGCTATATGTTGCAAACTATTTGACCTTGCATTGAATGTATTTTATTGAAAATGACTTAAAATGGAAGTTCCATTCAAACTTTTCAATTTGAGTGCTTTTTCTTCAACCTTAAGAAACGTTCCTGACATTTTGAGTGAAACGTTGTGGTATTTAATTTCAAATCAACTGAACGTAAATATGGATATTATTTTGTGTACATTTTGTCTTTCAGGGTGTCATTTCATCAGCGATCGCTTTAACAACCGACGGTCCGTAAAGGCAGCATGTAAGAAACATCTACGTTGTAGTCACGTGATAGAGTGAAGGGAAACAAACATGGCGCCGCGAAAGTGAGGGAAACTGCTGTGAGTGTTTTTAGAATGAGTCCTATTAGAAAACTTACTTTTCTGTAGCTGCTGGACAAAAAGCGGCAAACCCTTGACACACTTTTGAATTTACTGTTAATCAAGCAGAAACCTGAAACTTCTGTCTTCATCGTATTTGTGTTTTTCTGTGTGTTTTTAATACAGATTCAGGCATACTGTCCTGTTAGCTAACTAACGTTTACGTCACAGTCGGTCTTTGCTTCCTGTGACTCTTTAAACGCCAAGAAAAATAGTTTATTTTTCCGTCTTTCTCTATTTACCTCTTAAGGTGGAACTGGCGGGCAGATGAGAGAAAAAAGAGGACACTCTTCGTTGCCAGGTAACTGCTGTTGCTGTCAGTGCAATGAAAGCTTTCGGTGTACCTACCTCCTGGTAGAAAAAGTCACATTAATTAATTTTGATTGTGATCGCTTTTGTTTTTATATGTTTATGCAGCGTCACAGCATTAATTTCCTTTAGGCAAAGCATATTTATTTTCTTCAAAGATGATATATCAATGGAAGAGTCTTCACCAGCACATCCCAAATATTATCAACTGGGCTGAGATATAAAAGCAAAGAAAAAGAATATTCAAAATCATAACGAAATCTCCACTTCCAGGCTCACAAACCCGAGAGCTGTTGTCATTGCTGCTTTCCAACCAAGAGCCCCAGTTTAACCCATTTTACATACCACTTTTACCCCCACTTAGCACCCTAGACATGTGAGGATTATAATACATGCAGCACTTGTTTAAAAGCCCAGAACAAACCTACTTTCAGATCTTAGTCATGGATTCACTTCTGATTTCCACTTCCTTTTAAACCTTATTGGTATGAAGAGAAGTAATTCAGAGGATGGAACCAAAACATCTCATTGTGTATCAAACAGTGTGGATCTTAATCTTCATTGTTCATTCATACTCATTAACCTTTCCATATGTTCATCCAATGGTCAAGATCCAGGATTTAAAAACTGAGCTGAGAATAAAAGGGTTTGTGTTGTGTGTTGCTACAGCTTTGTTGTCATAATGGTGTAATTACTAAAGCATTTACTTACCAGTACTACCACCTACATGGATGTTGTGTTAAAGGTTATTTCAGCACTGCTTCTGGATTTTTAGGTGGCCCTTGGTGCTGTTTGTGGAAAGTTATTCTGCAATTCTGTCTCAATGTCTGAGTTTCAGTACATTTTTTTAAGGGATATATTATTATAATATATAGTATAATATTTATTGAATAACAAAGCATTACATATTTTATATATTGTATACTGTTCACTTATTTTGCCATATTTGAATTATTGTGTGGAAGTTTCAATAGTATAAATATATATAGACGTTCATATAGTATATGTGTATGTATATATATATATATATATATATATATCTATATGTATATGTGTGTATGTATATGTATGTGTATATACAGTGGAGGAAATAAGTATTTGATCCCCCGCTGATTTTGGCAGTTGTCATACAAAGAAATAAATGAACAGTATCAGACTTCTATGGCAGCTTTATTTTAGCAGTTATAGAAAGAATATTGTAAAAAAAATTGAGAAAAAAATAAATATTAATTTGCAAGTCATTGAGGGAAATAAGTATTTGATCCCCTAGCCAAACATGATCTAATACTTGGTGGCAAAACTCTTGTTGGCAAGCACAGCTGTCAGACGTTTCTTGTAGTTGCTTACTAGGTTTGCAAACACATCAGGAGTAATTTTCGTCCACTCCTCTCTGCAGATCATCTCCAAATCCTGAAGGTTTTGAGGCTTGCGGTTGGAAACTCGCAGCTTCAGCTCTCTCCATAGATTTTTAATAGGATTAAGGTCAGGAGACTGGATAGGCCATTCCATGACCTTGATGTGCTTCTTATGAAGCCACTCCTTTTTTTCCTTGGTTGTATGTTTTGGGTCGTTGTCATGCTGGAAGACCCATCCACGACCCATTTTCAATGTCCTTGTGGAGGCAAGGAGGTTGTCACCCAAGATTTTGCGGTACATGGCCCCGTTCATCTTCCCATCAATGCAGTAAAGTCGACCTGTCCCCTTAGAAGAGAAACACCCCCAAAGCATAAGGCTTCCACCGCCATGCTTGACAGTAGGGATGGTGTTTTTGGGGTCATATTCAGCATTTCTCTTCCTCCAAACACGTCGAGTTGAGTTGAGGCCAAAGAGCTTCATTTTAGTCTCACCTGACCACAGCACCTTCTCCCTGTCTCTTTCTGAGTCATTTATATGTTCGTTGGCAAACCTGAGTCGAGCCTGGACGTGAGCCTTCTTGAGCAGAGGGACCTTGTGCGCACTGCAGGATTTTAAACCATTGCGTCTCGGTGTATTACCAATAGTTTTCTTGGTGACTGTGGTCCCAGCTGCCTTGAGATCATTAACCAGCTCCTCCCGTGTAGTTCTCGGCTGATCTCTAACCTTTCTCATGATCATTGAGACCCCACGAGGTGATATCTTCCATGGAGCCACCAGTCTAGGTCGATTAACAGTCATGTTGTACTTCTGCCACTTCAGAATAATTGCACCATCAGTTGTCACCTTCTCATTCAGCTTCTTACTTATGGTTTTGTAGTCCATTCCAGCCTTGTGGAGTTCAACAACTTTGTCCCTGACATCTTTTGACAGCTCTTTAGTCTTGTCCATGGTGGAGATGGTGGAGTATTACTGAGTCTGTGGGCAGATGGCTTTTTATACAGGTGACAATTTGGAACAGGTGTCTCTCATGCAGGTAATTACTTCAGTGAGATTAGGAGTATGCCAATGGTCTGTGGGAGCCAACACTGGTCAAGGTTGGTCGGGTATCAAATACTTATTTCCCTCAATGATTTGCAAATTAATTTTTATTTTTCATTTCATGTAATTTTCTCAAATTTCTTTTTCAATATTCTTTCTATAACTGTTAAAATACAGCTGCCATAGAAGTCTGGGACTGTTCATTTATTTCTTAGTATGACAACTGCCAAAATCAGCGGAGGATCAAATACTTATTTCCTCCACTGTATGTGTATAGATAGGTGTGGATACATTGGGTATAAATTTCGTTGATTTTTTTTTTTTTTATTATTTATTCTTTTTTGGGGGGGAAACGTGTCAATTAGTTATTTAGATTTATTTACAGGAGGTTATATATGTTTCAAAGTTATGGTTATGCACATGTGTCTGTGTATATTGATTTATGCATTTATTTGATAGTGTTAAAATTGTCATGCTTTAAAAGATTGTTTTGACATGTCTACAATGAATCAATGAAATGAAATATATGCTCCATCTTGTTCTCTGTAAGATAATATAGTCCAAAGTCAAAAGAGGACATGTAGGTGTGTTTTTTAATAGAATAGTAGAAAAGGAGCTGGAGGAATCTGTGTTTTGATGAACTGAATTAAATGTCTTGTTTTTTTTCCCTTCTCTGTTAGCCACAGTTGCTCATGAGCACACCAGGATGGCTCTGAGGAAGCAACAGATCCATGACGTCTCCTCCGACAGCCAGCAGGAGGATGAAGACACACAGGAGGACAAAGATGCTGCAGACAGAGACGATGAAGTAAAGAAGTTGGAACAGAAGTTGGAAGCTGGAATCAGTTTTAATCTTCCTAGATGCTCCCATATAACACTGTGTGTGTTCTGTGTTATTTCAGGGTGAGAACTCATCAACGCCTTTTACAATGTCATCAGCCACAGAGAAAGACTTGAGGGAGAGAGACAGCAAGCCCAAATCCAATGGTACGTACATTTAAGCTCACAAGATGTCAATTTAAAAGACTCAGAGTTGTGCATATCATCAGTCTCATGAAACAATGATTATACAAGAAAGTGATATGCTTAAGCTGTAGCCCATAACAAGACACATTGTTCTTCCTCCACTGTGTGAACACAGCTCAAGAATCTCTGACTCACAAATGTGAAATCGTAAACATTAAAAAGAGTAGTGTCAAATTTTGGAAGGTCAAGTCTGAACATGTACTCATGAAATGTACTGAAAGAACAGAAGTGTAGATGGAGCCTGGATTCACCTGCTCTGCTTGTATCCTCAGAGATGACGGAAGAGGAGATGGTGGACCTGGCCCTCCGTCTGAGCGAACAGGAAGCCAGTGTCACTGCCCTCCAACAGCAACAGGAGGAGGCAGATGTGATGAAAGCCATCCAAGAAAGCGTGAGTATAGAAGTGTTGAGTTGAATTCAGATGGTGTAAAACACAACAGAAGAAGTAGTATCTATAAGAAGATCAGCGGTAGCGAAGGTGGACAGCGATGAAAAAACCCTAAGTAATGTGTATTTTTTTTTCAACTCGCCCAGATTTGATGAAGGGCATGCTGAGAGTAAAACTTGTCTGGCAAACATTTTATATTTTGATCATAAAAATATCCTTGTTGACTGTTTTCACAATTGACATCTGAAACCTCAAGGAGCACAGCCAGGCCCAACTAGTCAGTTTAGAATCGCCAGAAGTCTGTCATCTCTGTGCTCCATTTCCTGAGAGAGAAGAGAGAATTGCAAAATATGTGCAACTTTTAGAGATTAGGACCACCAGGTATCTACACCTGTTGAAGACCTTGCTGCATCACAAACTTCACCTTATAGATATAGCTACACTTGAACTCTGTTGCCAAATTACAGCCCAGATGAAGGACTTAGTGTCTGAAGCATGTTCAGTAGCCATCGCAGACTTAAAAAGCCTCAGACTTGTATGCAACATAGAGCATGTGTAATCATTTTCAGTTCAGCGAGCACCAGAGCAACTGTTTGAACATTTAGGTCACAGAAGTGATTTGCAGTCTTCCTCTTCTAGATGTTTAGCCAGACACAGCAGTGCCAGACTCCCTTACGTCAAACCCAGTTGGCTGACGCTCCACTCAGGCTACCATCTCGACGGAAACTCTCCTACTTAAACGGGGAGGTGTCGTCTGTTGTCTGTCAGGAGGTCCCGGAGGACGACTGCACATCAGGGACAGATATGAACTCAGGTGAGACTGCAATGCTGGTCAGGGTCCCTTGGAGATCCATCCTGACGACAAAGAAAAATAAACATAAAAATTCTGTTGGCATGAAGGCTAGCTTCCTCCAACTTTAAGTGATTCCTGTGGAGTTTGAGTTTGTTTCAAATATAGCGGCTTTTAAAGACCAACTGCTCCTGTATTTTGTTTATGGCACTTTTATGAAACACACCCTTTTACTTATTGTACAATACTCAGCCTTTATGATCTAATTATACAATTCGTCTTAATGAATAAATCATAAAGATGAATTTTAATCTTAATGACTTTTGTTAAAGCACTTTGAATTCCCATTGCGTATGAAATGTGCTATACAAACAAACTTGCCTTGCCTTGTTTTCCCAGAAGCGAGAGGAACTGGAGATGATGGATATTTACAGGAATAAGAAGTGGCAAAGGAGAGCAGGAAGTCCTCTGCTGGAGATGCCAGACTTGTCTCAGACTCAGAAGGCCTCCAGCCAGACTTCGCCCTGCGGCTCCAAGTGTCTCTCAGCTCCTCTGGACTCTCCGCAGGTCTGTTGTAAACAGTTCTTATCCGTCGCTTTACAGAGCTGGAGCTCAGTCATGTCGTTATTGATTCCTCATTTATCTTTTTCTATTGTTATTTTACATCCGTAAAGTGTTTGAAGAAAATGTAAATATTGATTGTCATCATTTATGTCTGTTCTTACCTCTCGGTGACCTAGAGCTCCGACTCGACCCAGATAGATGACTTTGCAGCTTCAGAAGTCACCTGTCTTCCTGTTGACCGGCTGCAGAGCTGCAGTTCACATCGACCGGCTGAGTCAGGATCTGGTGGAAACCTGCAGAAACTCAGGATTTGTGCTGTGCTCTCAGGACAGTATGACGTTGGGTGAAAAGTCTCCCCAACTCAAGAGCTCCACGTCCCCGCAAAGCAACCTCATGTCATGTCCTAAAAGTCCCATCTTCTCAGACGCTGACTGGGGAGCTGATGGACAGATGGAGCCGAGTTCTGAATATGTTAAGAGTCCTGTGTTTGGGAGGAATACTCAGCATGAGAGGTCTCCATGTGCCTGCGAACACCACGTCTCTGTCTGTAGCCCAAGTTGTAAAAACTCAGAGTTCATGTTTTCTTCTCAGGACAGTTCAACCCCCTCTACGAGATTTGACTCCTGTCATCCTAAGAGCCCAGTTTTCCCCAGTAGTCCCAGCAGTCCCCCCAAGAGCCTCCCTCCCTCAGATCAATCAGTGCTTCCCAAAAGTCCTTACCGAGGGGAGATGGAGTGGACTGAAAACCGTTCTACGTGCCCTGTGTTCAGTCTGAAGGCCCCCCGACGGAGGACCTCAAACTGACATTCAGAAGAAGCCTGAAAGTCTTTCAGCTGCTGAACTCCAAGGTTCAGACGGTGTACAGAGTCCGTCCAGCAGCAGGGAGGTGAGTTCAGGTGTCAGCGAGCAAGGATGGAGAAAGCATTCTTTATTTGTGAATGTAGCGATATGAGTTACATTCGTTTTGTAAGCATGAGAAAATTGTAATTAAGCTTCAGATGTCAATTTACTTTAGTTTACAACAGAAAAAAAGAGCAGATCTTCATTGTGGAGATGTGGAATATTTGGCATGTTCCTGAGTGAATCGTTTTTTTTTTCCCTCCCCCAAAGTCATCTGTTTGACAGGAGCCATGTCCTTTAATATCCAAAATAAACAGCAAAAGAGAGAGTTAGCTTGGTAGTCTGACCGTCTGATTTTGATTACCTGAAGCCCCCTCAAGTTAGAAAGAAACACTGTTTATATATCTGCTGTGCACACCTGTTTTCTCCTCACAAGACCTCACACACAGCTGTCAGAGACGGCTGGCTGCACTTTTAGGTTAGACGTTCTCTGTTGAACTGAGGCGACTCTGTATCTGGGGCATGTTGAGTCCACATGCTGTACAGTTGTGAAAAAGTCTCACGTCATTGCGGAGCAACTTTGGCCCACTCTTCTTCTTCTTTACAGCATTGCTTCAGTTCATTGAGGTTTGTAGACCTTTGTCAGTTTGAGGTTGACACTTTGGCTGGAGCATTGCAACAGATGGACTCCTTTTTTTCCCCAGCTCTTCTTGTAGATTCACTGTTGTGCTTGGGATCATTGTTCTGTTGCATGACCCAGTTGCAGCCAAGCTTTAGATCATGGGTGGCCAACCCTGGCAGTGTTGTACCCGAACACGTTCATTGAACGAAAGTTCACGAACTAGTTGATATTTTGTGCGAACATGAACTGAACGCGCTCTCTTTCTCCTTGACGAGCGTCGGGTATGAACGAGTTCATTTGGGCAGTTGTGAACGACGCTCTTTCAAAGTTCACGCACGGTCAAAACTGTGCCAGGTGTTACAGCGAAACCCATTTTAAAATACACCACAAACGAGCTTAAAATGTATCCTTGGAAAGTAATCAAACATGGCAACACAGGGCTGTCGCTTCTGTCACGCTAAAAATTGCATCATCAAATGTTTAAAACAAGCATGGAGGAAGATGAAAGCCGCCGTCGGCCAGAGCCGGAGGAGCGGCCCGACTGCCGGGGGGGGATTGAAATATTGAAATGGGGGGGAAAAAAACATTTGCACCTTAAGTACCTGTTTTTGTCTTACAATAAAGACCATTTAGCAGCAGGTTTGTCCCCATATTTTTAATCTACTGTAGAGCAGTGATTCCCAAAGTGTGGGCCACGACCCCTTGGTGGGCCGTCGAGGTACTACAGGTGGGGCATGAGAGGTCATTAAAATTAAACAAATATGTTTTAAATTCTTGATCTTTTTTAAATATGTTTTGAATTACTGTAAAATATTCATGACATTATTTAAAAAAACATTAAGAAGTAATTAAACAAACCAGTTAAATTTTTCTACTGTCATCTTAACTTAATATGACAAGTGTCACCTATTTGTTGAGCCCCTTACATTAATATCAGAACATAGCTTCTAGTCCTGTCTGGTGATCATAGTTGTGATGAAAGGTTTGGGTGGACCGCGTATATTTTTCACATTTCAAATTGGGCCAAGGTATTCTAAAGTTTCTGAATGGCTGCTGTAGAGAGAAACTGAGACAGAAATTACCGTTTTACATGGGCTGTCCCTTCAATGCTAATGTTAACCCTGGTTAGATACAAGATTCCGAATTGGACTCATAGTTTTCGACAGATAAAATGGATAAAATAATTGCCGTTTGTGGTGGTGTAGTATATGGGCAGGGGCAATCATTTTGACAAATAACTGCTCGCAGCAACATTTTAAAAAAAGATTAAGAAAGAAATTAAATTAAAACGAACTAGTTCAGTTCATCATTTCAAAAATTGAACTTAATAGTTCATTTTTTTGAAATGATGAACTGAACTAGTTCGTTTAAATTTCTGTGAACTATGAACTGAACTAGTTCGTGTAGAAAGTGAACTTGCCCAACACTGAACCCTGGTTTGTGAGAACCGCAACCCTGCATGTCTTAGATGTTTCCCTGCTTCAGTGCACCTGATTCACATAAAAGGGTCGTTAGGTAACAGGCTGATGATGATCACTTCATTTGAATCAGGTGCGCTGAAGCAGGGAGGCATCTAAGACATGCAGGGTTGCGGCTCTCGAGGACCAGGGTTGGCCACCCCTGCTTTAGAGTCAAGAGTTCACTATTGACTCACTGACTGCAAGGAGACCACGTCCTGTGGATGGAAAACAAGGCCAGATCATCACTCATCCACCGTCATGCATGCAAGTTCAACGGTGTTGAACAAGTCAAGCTGGTGCATTCTTTTGAGGGGGAGGAAAAAAAAGCTTTTCTCTGCCAACCTTTCCAAACAAGCCATACCTGTCCAGTTTTTTTCTTTAATTGTCTTGCTTTATGCTTTAAGATTTAACATGATAACAAAAGCTCAGAGTAGGAGGTGTAGCTCTTGGGTTTTTCTCTGATTACTGTATAGACTGACTTTGTTGCCTTGCTCCTGGGAAGAGTGGCAACTGTCTTGAATGCTTCACTCTTTTTCACCGTGGAATTATTGACTCCATATATTTTGGAAATGGTCTTTAAGCCCTTCAAAGGTTAATGGACAGCAAACGTTGGTTTTCTAAGATAATATCTGATGTATTTCCTCCTTGGCATTGTGTTAAACACACCTGAATGATCCTGACCAGCCAGTGGTCTAATTACATGGGGTAGTATGTCCTGGTATTTCATCTGAGCTTGTAATTCCCTTATTTTAAGACTTGATTAGGGCCAAATAATTTATAATGACCCGATTAGTACTTTCTCCACATGTGTTCACATGACACTCACACATCCAGGTACAAGACTCTAGTTCAATGACAGTTGTTGATTTTTTTGTGCCACATTATAGTGCTGCGGATGCACTTTAAAGTTTGTTTTAATTCTTCAATTTGAATTAAACATTTTACTGCTATATTAGTCACCTTTTGCACCTGATTTTCAACCCTGCATTTCTTTGCATTGACTTTTCACTTCTGTGGCAAAAGGTTTCTGGCTATCAAGCTGACAAGTTTAATGCGATCACACGCTCCCCGAAGTCAGGTACAGTGAAACATCACACTCTGCTCGCTGACTTTTTTCTTCATCTTCATGAGCGATCAGGATTTTCACTTGAAGTCTTTTTTTATTTTTGGGTTTACATGTTGTAGAGGAGCTGAATGAAAGATCCAAAGATGAGGATTGTGCTGAGACGGAGCTGACCAGCGATATGACTTTAGCTTGGTCAGATGAGGATGAGGATGATGTCACGGTACTCTTCAATTCAATAATACTTTAATAATCCCCAAAGGGAAATTACAGCAATGCATATAGAAAAAGCTTTTTGATCCTTTGGTATACGTGTTGCCTCTTGTGTTTTTTTTTTTTATAACGTATTGATTCAAAAGTGAGAATTTTAACCATTTCCTTTCTTTTGGCACAGTTTACCAGCTTGTTACATTTATAAAACTTTGTACTTGATCGACCCCCGGTACTTTTGAGTTGCTGTAATATTGTGGAGTGTTGCGTTTCCTACCCGTTTCTCTTGTCTTCATCGTTCTCCATCTCTGTACTGCAGCCGGTGGGCTCTCCCAGCCCAGTCTTTCCAGAAGAGAGGCCTGCTCATCGCGAAGAGACCCAGACGGCCACCCTGAACCATGCTGCAGCTACCTCCATCAGGCTCAAAGCACAGAACCGCAGGTACGGGGATCGAACACAGCACATCATGTTGACCGTATGCTAAAACTGTTTTTTTATTTTGATACCATGTGTCAGTACCATGTACCTGCCGGTAAATGTGTATTTGTTTGAAATCAAACAAACACGCATCATGTGTTGCTCCTGTTTACAAATGTATGACTCATTGTTTTTTTTTTTTTTTGTTGTAGTTGTTGTTTGGTCAGACTGAAGTCAGAACATGTACAACAAACGTAAGAGCCCTGTTGTACTTTAGTGGCCAGCAGGGGGCACCATAAACATGCCAGTAGCAAGTACAGTACAACTTATTGTTATACAGTCATGGAAAAAATTATTAGACCACCCTTGTTTTCTTCAGTTTCTTGTTCATTTTAATGCCTGGTACAACTAAAGGTACATTTGTTTGGACAAACATAACGATAACCACAAAGATTGCTCATAAGAGTTTTATTTAAGAGCTGATATCTTACCATTTTCCATGGTTTTCTTGATTATAACCTAAATCACTTAAGTTTTTACATCAATAGCTATGGCGTTGTACTGCCAAAAACCCTGCTTTTATGCATTCAGTGTTTTCTTTTCTGTCTGTTTTAGTCACATGATGACGTTTAGTGGTACCAGGTATTAAAATGAACAAGAAAGTAAAGGAAAAAATGGTGGTCTAATAATTTTTTCCATGACTGTATATCGAAGAAAATACAGCTGCTTATTAGCTGAAAACATTAAAAGTCTCGTCTATAAAATGATGTCCAGGTGAATTCTTGAACATCAACAAGTTCACTGTTGAGTACAGACAATCTCTGGTTTTTCTTCTGGCTGAAATCTGTCTTCAGTGGTTCTGGCTGATGTTTGGTCTTAGCGTGCTACTGAGGGACTTCAGGGAGATCGGTCATGTCTCTTAGAGTGATGAATTTCACCACAGAAAGTTCCAAAGTGTTTGAACAATGCTGTATTAAAATAAAAACTACTATTCAATTTAGTAATACTTTAATAATCTCCAAAGGGAAATTATAGCAATACATTTAGAAAAAGATTTTTGATCCTTTGGTGTTGTCTCTGGTATTTTTTTTTTTTTAATGTAATGAAACTGTGGAAACAATGAAGGACAAACCTTATAAATATAACTGTCTGTTTGCAGTTTCAACCTTCAGGAGCGTGTTTTAGGCACATTTAAAGATATGAGTGGCTCAGGCACACATGCTTTATCTGCATCTTCTTCTATGTCCTTCAGACGCCAGCAGCTTTCCACACAGAGGCAGAAATGCAGCCGGTGGACAGACACAAGCTTGTCAGCAGGGTGACACAACCACATGGGGAGCCTTTGGGTGGTCAGACGGTTCATTACTACTGGGGGGTTCCCTTCTGCCCACGAGGCCTGGACCCAGACCAATACTCAAAGGTGACACAGATGCAGAAAGTTTTGTCTTTAACCCATTCAGACCCAGGGCTCTGCTTATAAAAAACAGTAATTTGAACATGAGGCTTTTCTGGAAAACTTCAAACTGTTCAGCAATGCTTTTGATTCTCAGTCTCTGAAAGATCTGAAAGATCAAACCTGCAGCTCTTATAAATTACTGCCACTTCCTTCATGTTGATGAACATTGCTCATTATGTTTTGTTAAACTTGTAGATCTGACCTTTTTCCAGTCTCAGAAGGTAAAAGCACTTCCTATATTGCATCAGGTCATCAGGTTAGGCTCACTGGCCTGAGAGCACACTGTCGTGTATTCACAATGACATCCACTCTGATTGTCTGAAAGGACACAACCTCATTTTTCAAACACTGAACCAGTTTAAGAGACAAACTCCACAGCAACCACAGGACCTCTCTCTGTCAGAAGGGAAACAGTAGGTTGTCATTTAGGAGCGACTTTTGTCGAATCAATGTTCACTTTCAGCTCATCATATTTTGTGTTAGAAAATGTAATTGTTTCAACACATCAGCAGTTTCTGCAGAAACTACAGTTTTATTTCTCGTGAAAAGCAAACATGTTTCACTTAGGAGAAGAAAATCTCAAGTCTGTTCTGTCAAAGAAATAAAACATGTACTTCAGTATCAGTTTGCCTGTTGCGATTTTAATTTGTCAAAAGAGATGCTAAGAATGCATTCACAGCAATGGTGACCCCTGAGTAAACAGTAAAGTCATTGTCTTGCTGCTCAATCTTTTGGTTTGCTTTGTGTTCTCAGGTGATCGAGGCTCAGATGGAGGTTTATGAGAAAAGTCTAAAAGAGGCTCAGAGGTGTCTGCTGAGGAAGGCTGGGTGGGGGGAGCCCATCCTGCCGCAGTCAGAGGTGCGATAATCATTAACAGCATGTTGGTTACAAATCTGATGTGTGCTTCTAAGATTTGGTGCTTTAGAAGGAGAAAATCTACTTCTGGAATGGAAAAGAAAATCAATATAATTAATTTTAAGTGGAAAAATCGAAAACAATTTTTCAGCAAAGATTTCCAACCGAATGTCTCATTAAAGGTTTTCATCGTGGTTTTCTGTAAATTTGACATCATTAGATGTTTGTTTCTTGCTGCTGTGACCTGAAAAGAGATTGATTTGGATCTACCGGTTTTGAAACACCATTGTCTTTTTTTTTTTTTTCAGAAGTGCCCATCACCTGAACATCACATTCATCGAAGGTGAAAACGTGTTCTTGTTCACATCATCACATTAAGCTACGTCCACACAGCCAGTCACATCATCTGATTCAAGTATATTTCTGATTTAATTACATATTTTTCACCCTTATAATGAGTGTCTTCTATCAGACTTTTATATGAGAATGACAACCCTCTGAAATTATTCACATGTGCACCAGATACTATTCAGCATGTCTTATTTGTATTGATAACGACATAAAATGTCATATGTAGTGAAGCGTGATGTCTGAGGCAGGAAAAAAGCCTCCTGCATTCTGATGTATGGTCTTACTCATGTTCAAGGCCATGTATTGGATGGATGTATCAGATCTAGGACCACATTTTGAAGAGATGCAGATCTGATCTGATAATCTGTTTTGAATATCATATTTCTGGGTCATAGTCTTGGTGATGGTTTATAGTGAGGATGAAAGCCGGCGTGCAGTGAATAATTTGAAGGACAGCATTAAAGGAACAGTGCTTCATACTGACAGACGGGCACAGCTGCACCTCACAACGAGAGCATGTTTCAGATCAAATCTGAGTAAACTGACAATTCCAACAACCTAAACTACTGCCGTTTCCTTCAAAAGTGTTGAACCTCAGTTCAGCGGCACAAAACTCCTCTAAATTCTGTCCCTTTTTACGCAGCGGTTACATCACATCAGTGCCAAAACAAAAAAAAAAAATCAGTCAAAAATCCGCTGTTCCCCTTTAGAAAGTTGCACAGACTGAATCCGGGCGGCACAAATCTCTTCTGGACTTTTACAAGCTGAAACAGACGTCTCACTGTAACTGAAAGTGTCGGGGAAAACTTTGTCCCCTCAGCTGTGGGGGTTTATATTTTGACACGCAAATTAAATCTACCTTCAAAGCTGTAAATTCTCATTAAATGTCAGCAGTGTGATTTATTTGTAGCTCTTGTATTGAATATAAATGTATCAGAATACAACAGATATAAAGTGATTCACAGTTCAGGAAGAAAAGCAAAATCACATTGGAAGCAGCTGAAACTGAATTAGGAAACACATTTTTAATGTTGATAAATGCTTCTTTGAATCTAAAAACCTTCATGTTCGGTCTCATCTTCATCAAATCACCTGCAGCTGGATCAGATTTGTATTTGTGACAAAAAGAAATTGTTTTTTTTTTTTTTGTATACATTGCTGATAAACCTATCAGTCGCCTCCATAAGCAAGGTGTCAAAGATTTTAATGCATATGTCGAGTTTACAATTAAATGGTAAATGTTCGTCAGTCAGTATCTGTTGAAGCATTTAGATGGACTGAAGTGTTGCATCTGTCTTTGATGTGTTAAAGGCTTTTGCTGTGATGAGATTAAAGGCTCCTGAATCGGCTGCAGAGGGGATCTTATGATGGGGTTTTTTGTCTGAGCTGAATCTGTTTTTGTCTTACCTGCTTATTTGTTGTTACTAAATGTTTTACTTACATTGCAGCTCTGAGTCAGATTTTCACTCAGGATTGTCCTTCAAAACCACCTTGAACCTGATGTGGTTTTGACCTTTTAAGGCTGAATGTGAAACAAATACTTAACAGCTATGACAATGCAAGGACAAAAGTTCAGTATAAATCTTGTACGGTTTCTCTGCTCACTGTCCTGATAAGTTTGTGTTGTGACTGTTTCAGGAGAGGCCGTATGCTGAAAGGCAGAAAAGCAAATGAATCAGCGAATAACCTCGCAGCTGAAGCAAAAGAGGAAGAAGATGATGACAGAAAACATGAGGAGCAGGAAAAGGAGGAGAAAAAAGAAGAGAGGAATGAGGGAGATGAAGAACAAATGGATACTGATGACTGTGAGGTTTGTCCAGGTACTGAGACTTACTTTTTTATGAAAATCCTACACCATGACATATTGTTACACTATCACATGTTTGTGATCATGGGAAAAGAAGTTTTTCTGACATTAAATTTGTACAAAGCTGATGGAAATAAGTCAGAAAAGTGATCTTGTGTGGTCAGATCACAAAGAAGATTGAAAATGATGTCCTGATGCATGTTGACCTGCTTCTACAAGTGCAGTTATTTGAGGTGTCAGTTTATTTTTATTGAAATTGCGCTTTGATTTAATGTCCTCAAGCATGCATGAGGCGCATGTTCGCTGGAGGAAACTTCCACCAAAGCCAGGCACGTCCGCTTTGGCTGGTTGGGATTGTAAGAGGACAGGAAACAATCACAAGGAACAGGAAACCAGAAATATTTGCTATGGACAAGAGAAGAGAAACACAGAGTTAATAGCAGTAATAATGGTATATACTCTACTCACATGGCTAATAAAGAAAGCGTTGCAGGGAATGTGTCCAGTGCATCATGGGAGGTATTCCAGCAGTCTGGGCCTGCGTCAACAAAAGCTGAATTTAAAGGAATGTCCCCTGACTATAAGCGTGAATAATAAGTTTGCTGAAAAGAAAAATTTTAATCCTCATCTTAAATGTAGAGTGGTTGTTGACTGGGAGCTGGTTCCACGTGAGAGCAGCCTGATAACGCTGCCTCACATCCTACTTTTGGAAACCCTTGGAACCATGAGTAAGCCTGCAGTCTGAGAGCAAAATGCTTTGTCAGGATAGTGTAGAAGTGTGATTAAAAAAAAAAAAAAGAAAGAACTAGGCTCTAAAGGATTTATATGTGAGGAGAAGGGTTTTAAATGAAGTTAAAGCTAGTAACATTGCAGTTATGTTGATTCACATGTTCATATCACATCACACTTTTTAAAACGATTTTGTTTGGCTTCTTCTTCACCACACTTGTTTACATCCCAGCACAGGCAGTCAAGTGAAACCGATATCAGCCACTTCTTTTGTCCTCATTTAACTCAGTTTCTTCTTACATTTGCATCTGTCTCAACCATCACGCGAGCTGCTGACTTTAACTTGTTTTTCCTGTTTGTAATCACAGAGACACAACTGAGCAACGATGAGAGCGCACAAGATGTCGATATGGTTACTGATGCTGGAGCAGAGGTGAGTTTGGGTGCTGAAACGCCAGAAATGGAGCTGCATCAAAAAATGTTTTTAGTTTGTTTTGTTGATTGTTTCACAAAATGTGGAACTGCTGCAAAAACATTACAGGTTTATTACTGGTTTACTCAAGTTTGCTGCCTTGGCTCCTAAAGTGTTTACTTTTCTTGAACCAGCAAAATCTTACATATCATGAGCATCTGCAAGCAGGCAAAAGTCCAAATCAAAACTTTGATCAATTTTTGACATGCAGAACAGATTGGATACAGACAGCGTAATCTTTCTAACAGCTATTGCATTTAATTTCACAAATCCTGGAGCGTTCGTGCAGCCTGTAGATAACTACTGAAGAAAAATACAGGTTGTTGAGCAGCTGTAATTGTTTTAACAGTAAATCAGTGAGAGGGAATGTTTTTAAACCTTTTGACATCTTTAAATTGCTGAGCATTTCCATCTTGGATTTGCAGTGCCACGGTAACATTTTGATACATAACAAATCTGACAAAGCAACTTAATTAACTCGCATCAGCAGGTGAGTTAATTCGTTTTTTTGGATTCAAACCTTTCTCCTCATTTGGTCAGATCTCTCCGCCGCCATCACCTAAAAGTTCTGAGCTGCCTGAGATTGAGACGATTCTCCGGGGCAGATCTCCAGCCGCAGCTGAGCCGAAGGATGAGGCAGTTGAGGAGGTGGACGTGGATGGTAATGAAACAGGAAACCGCACGTTCTCTCAATAAAAGCTCAGTGCTTGGAGGTAAAATAATCTGGGACCATTTTCAGCCTCAACAGATGCAAAGATGAATGAAAACGTATCAGGCGCGGATGCCGCAGGACAAACTGGAGAAGAAGACCAGGATATAAAAACCAGGATGGATTCACACGTGGAGGAGATAAAAGACAGAGGTGGACGACGGTCGCCCTCTCCTGAACTGGAACCAGCCATCGTACCTCGTAGTCCCCAGTCGTCCATTAACTGCCCTATCTGTCAAGTGCCGTTCCCTGTGAATGAGATTGAGATGCATGCTGCATACTGTGATGGAGAGGTGGCTGTCGTGGATGAGAGGAGACCTGATGGAGGCCGTTTCCAAGGTGATGGTTTATTCAGTCGCACTGTGACACTGCTGCATAAGTGGTTACATTTTCTTTGCTTTGGACTTGATGAAAAAAAAAACAGTTGTTTAATGTGACAGATGTTCCAGCTACATACTTAGATAACCGATTAGTGAAAACATTAAAGCCACTAACAGCTAAAGTTAATAATACTGTCTGTCTACTGTATCCTGACAAGTCCATCAGAGTAATAAGACATCTTCTCTCCAGGAAGTTTGTTTTCAAATGAATGAGCAGCCACCTGTCACCCTTTTTAATTCTTTTAATTTAATTTTTCAGCCTGTCATTACTGATGTGTGTTCTGTTTAAAGGTTTTTTTTTTTCTTTATTTTATTCTCAGATTCATAAATGTTGTCATATCTAATAGCTATCCCCCTTATTATCAGTTTATATCTGCAGAGCTGTTGTCATCAAAGCTTTTAATAGATTAAAAAAGAAGCGCTGCTCAGAACTAAGCCAGACATGCAGCTGCTGCAGTATCACATTATTGTGACAGTAAACTAAACCCACCCATCTGTATCACTGTGTGGGTTTAGACACAACACTGCCACCCTCAGGACACACTGGACATCACATTAGTGACTCTGGAAAATCTGTTTGATATTTTGACAGCAGGACATTATTGCTAAAAACAGGACATTTATGAGCTATGGATGCATTTATTTGTTCAGTGTTTGGTCATTCTTGTGCCAATAGTTTAAAATGACACTTTCATGCCTCTCTGGTAGAGTCACTGAAGCCTCGAAGGAAGAGAACGAGAAGACTAGAAGGGACTGCAGAGGAAACAAATGACCTCTCTGAGATTTGCAGGTCAGTAAGATTCATAAGACTCACCAGCCTCAATACCCTCCATTTATGCGTCCATTTCTACAGTATGCTATGAAAGCCAAAAGTTTATATTTTATCTGAAAAATTCCTCTGCGTTGGGCTGCCCCCGTAGCCCAGTGGTTGGGGCAGGTGGCCCATGTACTGAGGCTGCAGTCCTCATGCAGCTGGCTGCGGGTTCGACTCCCGGCCCAGATGACACTTTGCTGTGTCGTCCCCGCTCTCTCTCTGACCCCTTTCCTGTCTCTGTCCTGCATGATTAAACGACCACTAATGCCAAAAAAAGAAATTTCTCAGCATTCACCACATGTTCATCATACTACTGTACATGTACATCTTGTATGTAATGTAAAATGTACTAGCCAGTGGTAAAGTATTGATTCAGTATCACATGGTTTTGCAGCTGATTCTACTTTTTGACATGCAAAAGAAGTTTTCCACATTTTGCCAGAGTGTACCTGAAAAATGATTAATTTTCCCCCACAAACAAATATTATGTTTAATGTTCCTGTAGGAGGCATTAAACATGGATAATATTGGTTAAAAGCTGTAAACGTCTGAAAGCATGTTATGGCCAGGTCACATCTTCTACTACCAGGATGTTGAGATTTGCTCCACTCAAAACTGTTGAACAGATCCTAAATAAGGCACACCACCGGCAGGAGAGAGGTGGACAGACTGGACTGGACTGGAGTGTTGACTGGAGCCACTGAAAGCAGCTGTTATGAACAGAGCTGGTTGATGGTTGAAAAGTGAACTGGTTTAATGTTCTTCAGTGGTGCGATACGTGTTCACAGACATGACTTAAAGATGTCGGGGAAACTTTCAGTTCTCTCCTTTACTTATCTACAGCGTCCTGTAGATAATGTTGTAGTGATGAAAATTACAAGTTATATTATTGGGCGTTCCTTCTAAGAGCCTTTACTGACTGACTGCCATTTTGAATTCAATCAACAGGAACCAGGAGAAGTGTTACATCTGTCAGAAAGCCGTTCCTTTGAGAGATTACACCCGACACACGGACCTCTGCATCAAACGTCAATCAAAGACTGCAGCAGTAAGCTGGTGATATGTTTAATAAAACAACAGTAGCATAACTGCAGGGCGTTTTAAACTGAAATCAGATTCATGGCTAGGTTGATGTTATATTTTTCATTTCTTTCACTTTAATGTTTTTTTCCTACTCTTGTGACTTTCCAGAAAGGAACTCTGTTGTCAGCCCTCGAGCAAACAGAAACCAGGGGTTCAGGTAGGTGCTTTGCTTTGCTTTCCATAACTTTTTCCTCACTTTAAATCATTTATTTATTAATCAAATAGTAATTTGAGAGAAAACTATGAAGATCTCTCCATTTAAATTAGAAAAACAAACAAAATTTATTTTTCTTTTTAATTTTGTACATTATTTTATGGTGTTAACTCTTCAAGTGAAAGTTGAAGGGCCAAAAAAAAAAAATCCCATATTAAACTAATAGGGCCAAGTTCAGATCTGTTGTCATTAGTTATTAAAACTGAGCTGGTTATCCTGATTTCTTCAAGAAAAGGCGCCACTGATTTACTGAGGTTATCACTTTCCAAACATCATAATTATCCTGGTCTCCACATGTTGAGAAAACTTAACTCTCTCAGAACAGCCAGCCTACCCATAATGCTCTGCAGCTGCAGTAATTTGTGCAAAACTGCAGAAATGACATCCAAGCTTCTTAAGAAAGAATCAAAACTAAAATGATTTAAAATTATTTTTTCAAATATACCGTAAAGTACAAGAATACAAACAAAACAATTCTGCTGAAGAATAAAAGCTTCCGTGTCAGATCCTGTTCTCAATAAATCGACAGCCTGACGCCTGTCAGTGAATCACTATAACGTTGCACCCGGCTGATTTGAGTCTAACAGCACTCAGTCATTATGTCACATTGGTTTTAGTGGCAGCTGCTGGCAGTTTGACCTGAGCTCATCAGTACTTTTATCAGAGCATCATGTGTTTTATGAAAAGAGATGCAATCACTCATTCTGACCACTAGGGGGAACTGAGTTCTTACATCCATAACTTTTCTGGTTTCTGTGTCCTCCCAAATCAGTTTCACATCGACATTTATTTAGAATTACTACAGTGGGATCTAAATATTTAAAAGTAAAAAAAACAATCATGGTTGTGCCACCTGTTGTTACTAAATCCTGACGTAGCATCTGTGTTGGATTAGAACTTTCCCTGAAATCAACGAGGAGGCAAATTCCTCTTTACTGAGTCAAATGACAAGTCATGAGAAAAAAAGTGACTAATATATCAGGAATCAGGGGAAGCGAGCACAGTCCCACGTGACTGAAAAAACTTCAGCGTTCTGTTATTTTTTTACAACCGTCCTTAAAAATGCTGAATCCATGCAAACTAAACAAAAATAAAGGATTAGAAAGGAGGTAGCTTTAGATTTACCAACCAAACCTCTTTGGACTGTTTACAACTCCACATGTAAATGTTTTTATATTCGTGTCATGAGCTTCAACTACATATTTGCATTTTTAAGGTTCATTTGCACTTCACAGAACTTGTTTTGTCCCATTTTGCATAATTTCTGCATTGTTGACTCATACAGCAGTTTTATTTGTTAGGTGTGCTCAGTACAGTCTGACTGCTGATACGCTGTCAACATGTTCAGTTTGAGGCGAAAGCATCTGTTTTAATGAACAGTGTCCTCACACAAGCTGTGTGGACAGGACTGCCATCTGCTACACAAAGACAGTGATAACATACGATACTGAAAATGAGCATGATCACTGAGAGTTGCTTTCTGTAGACTCCAGCGGGAGGTTGATGGTTCAGGTCTTAAGTGGCAGCTGAAGGGTAAATACAGTGTCAGCTCCAATGAAACATGTCAAAAAGGACCTAATCACTCTGGTGGTTTTATCATGGAGACTGTTGCGTCTCACTATCTGGTTTGTTTATTGTCTTTGTTCCAAAGAGACTTTGTTTTCCAGACTTGAGGACCAGCTTTGACCTTGTTCCCATTACAGTTTGGGGCGAAGATGACAGGGACTCAGTCAGAAACTTTCAGTAATGTTTCCCTCAGCCTGCTTCAGAAAGGTTTGGTATGTTAAACCTGAAATGAAGAAAACTTCAGGTTCCTAGTTGGAGATTGCAAGTAACTTAAACCGTAGAAAGAGGAGTGACTCGAACCCATTTCAGTAACTGAGATGACTTGTATTCAGTTACTATGGTAACTTACTCGGTGAACATAACTTGGTCAGGAGTAGGTTTTGTTGCATAAACCCAGACTAAGGGCAAATTCCAATTTCTCCCTTAACCCTCAATCTCAAAAATGCACGCTCTCGTGAAGTGCCAGTGTTGTCCCGATTCTTAGAACGTCAAGTTGAGGGACAACTTTGAGGGCTGTATCGCCCTCAATATTGAGATTCTCCAGCACCCCCCCTTAGGAGTAAGGGCTACCCAGAAGGCATTGCGTATTTTTGCCAAGACGTCTTCAAAAAAGGATGGCGCCAAAAAAAGCGAGCTTCAAATATAAGTATTTTCATAGTTAATAAAAATATGAATGTTAGGAAACTATCTTGTTGTCTTCGTTATATATATTTATATTATCTTCACCTTCTTCTTCGTCGTCGTCATTTCTTGACAGACTGGGCGTAGCTTTGGCGTAAGGCCGCCCCCCACAGTCTGAAGACGTAACTGCACTCAAGGGGGGTCCCATTTCTAAGTCACAAGATAGCCCTGACACTTACTTTCGGAGGGCCAAGATTGAGGGCCAAAGACTGAGGGTTAAGGGCGAGGGGTTGAGATTGAGGGTTAAGGGAGGAATTACAGTTGGCCCTTACTCTCGGTCTCCTCTTCATTAGGCTGAAATGGGTTTCATTTTGCTTGGCGGTCCATCTTATATTGTACATTTTGGAGACGTATGTGAACAATACTGCTGCAGTGGTTGGAATGGAGCTGAATTTGCTTTGGAAAAGGATGTTTGGCATACGATCTCGTTCTAGCTGTACTGTTTTACTGTACCGTCAGAAACATATATGCACAATCTCACTCTGAACTCTGGCTTTCTCCGGGTTTTTGAGCTTTTACATTAGCACAGTTTGTTGAATCTCCTGTTGTCTGATTTAGGCGTCTGGGTCATTTAAAGCAACACAAACTGCTTTAACTAAACACCAGAACAGTCACCTGTAGCGACTGAAAAACACACTGTGGCTTTGCACCAAGATGTCCAGATGAGTTTTGCATTTGTCTCAGAACAAACACACAAGCAGCAGAACCAGGGTTCGTATTTTCCTCACGATGTTTTGTGTTTTTGCAGATTCGCGGCCGTCGGGATCCAAACTCCAGCCAGAGTAAGACGTGATTTCCTTCACGATACTTTTAGTTTAGTTTAGTTGTTTGGATTTTTTTTTTTTTTTTTTTTCAGGCAATAGACTGCTTACCAGTTAGATGGAGAGGTGCTTTAGAGATAAAGAATGTTCATCAAACATAATCACAGTCTCACTGTTCGGGGCTGTAGATAAAGAGAACCCAGTAAAAACGTAGGAGACAAAAATATAAATGATCCACCTTCTCAAACCTCTGCATGGAGAAGTGTGTAAAATCTTTATTAGGCCTCATTTTACTCTTTCATATGTTTGTGTGTGTTTCAGGTATGTCATTGATCTGCGAGATGATGATGACGATGAGGAGGAGAATGACGCTTCATCGTTTCCTGTCAGTGACTCTCCCATCAAATCCTTCACTCCCATCTCTGAGGCCACCGACTGCCTTATTGACTTCAGGAAGCAGCATCGAGCCAAGAAGCCGAGTCAAAGACGAAGATGACAGCAATATTTTGAAGCACTGAAAATCCCAGAACCCAGAGCCTTAACTGAAACCTGAACAGTCATCAGGTCGTTTAAAGAGCAACACCTTTATCCTGACGTCGCCTTCTGGATGCAGACAAAAGCAAAAACTGAGCACTTGAATGTTGCAATTTTGTTCAGAGGAAACCTGATTTAGACTCATTTGAAGCCACTGATGTGGACTGATGTCAGACTACCTCTTCTTATCTCATTAAAGCATTCCCTCTCTGTTACTGTAGCTTTGCTCTCAAACTTAGCTCATATTAAATGTCTCATCTATAGGATGAAGGGAGTAAATCTGCTGTGTTTACTACTTTTACTCAGAAACAAACGCCGAAATTCATAGTTCTGGAAGAAATGATAATTACTTATTCAAACAAAGGAAACTGAATCCTAAGTATGTTTTTAGTATTTAAATGTTGATGTCACAGGGATGATGTCATCAGAGCTCTGATGGGTTGATGTCCGCTTCACTTTGGTACATTTTGTTGCAAACTGAGAAATAAAAGTGGAAAAGCAAACATTAAATAGCTGCTCAGCAGTAACACAAGAAACAAGTGCTTGTATTTGAAACGGGTCAAAGCGCTCTGGGACCACCTTTACTCATCAACACTTTTTCAGAGCCTCTCATCTGGTATCACATTGAAAACAAAAAAAGACTTAATAAATTACACTAGCAACTTCTGTCAGCTTTTCCTTTAGGCGGGGTCACCACAGCAAACCGACATGTTCTGCATATTGATTTGTAGTAGTTTTGACACAGGATGCCCTTCTTGAACACAACCCTCCCTATTGATTTAGGCGATGGTGGAAAAGTGTCCTATGAAGTGATACTCTGGCACACGACGAGGCTGGAGATCAACCAGGCAACCTTGAAGCTGCAGGGCAGCTGACTACCCGCTGCACCACAGCTACCTCTGAGCAGAGTTTTATGTAGTAAAATAAAATTGACCTATAAAAATGCAATTTACTAGTTGATATTATATAAAGGAACGAATTTCAAATGGAACTAGAAAAGCACTCAGAGAGCGCAGACCTCCGCCAAGCACAACAATTCCCCCATATGGCGATTTACAGACTGTGATAAAATCCGCCTTCTGGATCAGATCCGGATCAGCCTTTGAAATTTGATAGAGGTTCCCATTGTCAATCCCTGAGTGAAATTTCATGAGTTTTGGATAATAATTAATGGAGAAATTGAGAAACAAAATTTTTGGCCCCATTGACTGCAATGTTATCAAAAATTTGAAAGTGATCCAGAATCCAGGATTTCTTCTGGATCACACCCAAATTGAAATCAGTTCTTTCCTTTTCACATTTCTGACAACTCCTGAAAATTTCATCAAAATCCATCCATAACTTTGAGTTATCTTGAACACAGACTGACAGATGGATGCCGTCAAAAACATAATCTCCTTGGCGGAGGTAATTATTAATTCAAGCCATAATTCATCTTTTGTCTGATATTTAATCGACGTGCAGAGTTGGCTAAACTGACATCCACATCTTTTGAGCGCATCCATCAAACCGGCTTATTTGATCCTGTAACACAAAACTGCAGTTTCGCAGTTGAGAAAAAACACAGCGACATAGTAGGGATTGATATTGTTACTGATTTATGTGCTAATATACTTTATTTTTTGGTTGGCTGGAGTTGAGGAGTTTGGAAGCTGCCATCCTAGTTTCTGAGTCTGAGAGCTGTGAGTTTTCATCTGTCCTGGCCTTTCAGATATACAGTCATGGTCAGAAGTTTTAAGAATGACACAAATATAACATTTTCACAAAGTCTACTGCTTCAGAGTTTCTATAGGTTTTTGTCAGGTGTTTCTGTGTTATAATTAAATACAATTAGAAGCATTTCATCAGTTTCAAAAGCTTTTGAGAATTACACATAATTCATGGAATAAGTCAATATTTGCAGTGCTGACCCTTCTTTTTCAAGACCTCTACAATTCTCCCTGGCATGCTGTTAACTTCTGGACCAAATTCCTGACTGATGGCAGTCCATTCTTGCATAATCAATGCTTGGAGTTTGTCAGAATTTGTGGGTTTTTGATTGTCCACCCGCCTCTTGAGGACTGACCACAAGTTCTCAATGGGATTAAGATCCGGGGAGTTTCCTTGCCAAGGGCCCAAAATCTTAATGTTTTGTTCCCTGAGCCATTTCGTTACGACTTTTGCTTTATGGCAAGGTTCTCCATCATGCTGGAAAAGCCATTCTTCATCACCAAACTGCCCTTGGATGGTTGGGAGAAGTTGCTCTCGGAGGAAGTTGTGGTACCATTCTTTATTCATGGCTGTGCTTTTAGGCAAGATTGTGAGAGATCCCACTCCCTTGACCGAAAAGCAACCCCACACATGAAGGGTCTCTGGATGCTTCACTGTTGGCATGAGACAGGACTGATGGTCGCCCTCACCTCGTCTTCTCCAAACAAGCCTTCTTCCAGATGCCCCAAACAATCGGAAAGGGGATTCATCAGAGAAAAAGACTTTACCCCAGTCCTCAGCAGTCCAGTCCCTGTACCTTCTGCAGAATACCAGTCTGTTCCTAATGTTTTTACTGGAGAGAAGTGGCTTCTTTGCTGCCCTCTTTGACACCAGGCCTTCCTCCAAAAGTCTTGGCACTCCCTGTGCGTGCAGATGCCCTCACACCTGCCTGCTGCCATTCCTGAGCAAGTTCTGCACTGGTGGCGACCCGATCCCGCAGCTGAAACACCTTAAGGAGACGGTCCTGGCGCTTGCTGGACTTTCTTGGGCACCCTGGAGCCTGTCTGGCAACAACTGAACCTCTCTCCTTGAAGTTCTTGATTATTCGATAGACGGTTGACTGAGGTGCAATCTTACTCGCTGCTATAAACTTCCCTGTTTGGCCCTTTTTGTGCAATGCAATGATGGCTGCGGGTGTTTCCTTGCAGGTAACCATGGCTAAAAGATGAGGAACAATGTCATCCACCATCTTCCTTTTAAAGTGTCCAGCCACTCAATCATGACAGATTGATGTCTTCATCATCACCCACACCTGTGTTAATGTGTGTAACACCTGTGTATCATCGTATTCATGTTGTCCTTTTGTGGCAGGGCTGAAATGCAGTGGAAATGTGTTTTTGGTAAAGACTGACTTTGCAATTAATTGCAGTTGAGCTGATCACTCCTCATAACATTCTGGAGTTTATGCAAATTGCCATTATAGAAACTGAAAGAAAAGACTTTGTGAAAATGTAATATTTGTGTCATTCTCAAAACCTTTTGGCCATGACTGTACAACACGAGGACGGCCACGGCATTGAAAGGCTAAACTCTGAACTTCTCCTTTGTGGTTATAAAGTAACATTTTCATACCACTGGCTGCATCAGAAGCTTCAGTGTTATCAGAACATCCTGTCCTTTTGTCAGCATGTCAGAACAGAGCGTAAAAGCTGCAGTTTCAGAATCCTGCAGACGCTTTTCCAGTACAAATTCTTGTTTTTTTTATCTGTAGACCTTGAGAAAATCTTTTCATTATGTAGCAGCCTGTCCTTTGTGTCACTGCTGCTGTTGGTACATTTGTGGTTCTAGTGTTCGCGCTGCGGTTTGTGTTTCCTGTGGGACAATTTGAAACAGCACATCACCGTGCAGCCTGCTGTTGTGTAAGACTGTGTCTTAATCTGGTTGCTGCAATCAGTTGCAGCGCACGGGCCAAAGTTAAGGAGGAGAAGCTGCCATTTCAGTCTCATTTAGATGACGAAACCACTTCTTTGCAGCAGTTTGGAGCAACAAAAAAAAAAAAATGAAATTCTGAAGTTGAAATAGGAAGGCATTCAATTTTGGGTTCTGCCCGGGTGTGTACTGCCGCCCAGAAACTATTTAAAACATGAATGAGCTGTACCTTTGTGCAGGACGTCAGGTTCCCTCAACACCGTGAACACAAACTGGAGTCAACCCACACACACTGCTGCCCCAAATATTCACTCAAACTCCAAAGAAAGCAACTCATTGTTGAGTTTTGGTCTCTCCGGTGTGAATTTAATCCTGCATCCAGGTTTTTTAATTCACAAGTGGAACTCAAATGTCTTTTTTTTTTCCTGCTTTTATCTGGACTAAGAGTTCCAAGCTGTGAACGTGCCTAAAATACCCAATTGACATTGTTAATGACAAAATGAAGAGGCTAATAAATCCATCATTTAAAAAACAAAACAAAACTAACATGCTACTATACATGCTCACAGCTATATAACTACCAAGCAGCTCAGTTTCATAAATTTTAATAAGCCAAACCAAAAGTGTCACGAAATCTTCAACAAAAGGTGGAAAAAGTGAAACACAAATCTAGTGTGATTAAAGATTAGTAACTAAAATAAGATATAATAACTGAAAGTTTTATTAGTCCTAAAAAAATGACCAACCTTGTTATTTTCTTATGCATATAAAAAGAAGACTGTGAGGCAGTATGTGATTAAACATTGTCTTGTTGAAATATGAAAGACCTTTCCTGGAAGAGACATTTTTTTTTTTTCGTTTTTCTTTGTGTGCCCACCATAGACACTAACACAGCCTCATACCATCAGACATGTTATCCGCTGATAACAAGCTAGATGGTTCCTCTCCTCTTCAGTCCACAGGACACGGCATAGAATTTCAAACTTTGATTAATCTGACCACAGAACATTTTCCATTTTGCCGCAGATGTTAGACAGCCTGTGGCCCAGAAAAGACGCCAGCACTTCTGACTCATGTTCACATATGGCTTTAACTTGTATTTGTGGATTACACAATGGACTGTTTTCACAGAGAGAGATTTCTGGAAGTGATTCTGAGCCCAGGCAGTGATGATCAGTAGAGAATCAGAGCTGTTTTTAAAGGCCAGTGGATCCAGTTTTGACCTTCAGTCTTGTGTTTGTGCACAGATACTCCTCCTGATTCTCTGGATCTTTTGATGATACCATGTTCTGTACTTGGTGGGATCTTCAAAGTCATTGCAACTTTTCTGAAATTGTTCTACAACTTTTAGATGCAGTCCAACCTTTTGTTGCCCCTGATCCAACTTTGTGAGATGTGTCACTGCCATCAAAATCAAGCTGCGGAAGCTGAAACCTGTTTTAGCCCCACAAACTCACACATTTATTTTGTCGCCGTGTGGAGTTCCCAGCAACTATTTTTCCAATCTACTTCCAACGCAGCTGGGGGGCATAAAAGTTGCTGAAAACCTATTCAGTGATCACTTTTCACATTTTAATGGAAGTTGTTTGAAGACAGGTTTCAGTTGTGGGTTGGTTTCAGTCGATCTTCATCAGATATTGTTAACGCCACGCAACACTTCCGACAAGTTCTTCCAGTTGTCTGTCCTTTTCCCTGCAGTGAGTTTGTTTTACCTTTGGCTCTTAGACTTTTCTGTTTTGTTCTATGGCAATGCACAGGCACAAACATAAACTTCTGCAGGTGCCTTTTCTTTCGGCCGCTGCTTTTTTCATCAGTTATGAAGTTGCTCTCCTCAGTTGTTCATATAGCATGTGCATAAGTGGCAGTTCTTTGACGTGAAAATACAGAAACTGAATTACAAACTGCAGGCTCTGATCATCAGCCGCTACTGTCCCCAACAGTGAAGTATGGTAGTGGCAGTATCATGCTGTGGTGGCTGATTTCAGCGGAGCGAGCAGGAAAGATGAGTGCAGACAGAGTGGTAAAATATGTCTATAAGCATCAACTATTTAGATCAGACTGCTGTTGAGAAACTATAGTTTTCGATTAGGCTGAAGTTAAATCTTTTCCTTGACGTTAATGGTTTTATTTTTTTTTCTAAATGTCAGGAACACAAACTGTGTTAATTTATTGTTAGTGTAATAAAATGTGAGGTTTTTCATCAGCTGTGCTCACTGTGCAGCTGTTTTTGAGCCTGGCATCAGTATAATGAGGTTACAGTGACCCCGTCTCAATTAGACTGAACTTTGATTCATGAAACAAAATACTCCTCTTTCTTTCCATGGACCCCCCCCCCCCCCCTCCCCCAGAGATTTTACACATCAGAGCCAGCTAGTGTGGTACTTGCCTCCACGAAGGTGTTTCCTTTTTGTGGTTAGTGCAGACTGTTAGCAGAATGACTCAAAGCTGTGGGCAGGTTTGCATTAACATGTTAGCAGAGGTGGAGCACAGCAGGGCTCCAAACGTGGATCCAGGAATTTTCTGGAGGAAAATTACATCTCGCTGAACACTGAAATTCTTTGCAGTACAAAGCATTTTTACATTTACATTTGTACATAATGTCTTCTAGTCAATGTGTGCTCTGAGGTCTGTATAACTGAAAAAGTGGGGATCGAACCACCGATCTTAAAAAGAAACCTACTCTGAATTAAACTGAACTCCATCTCTCACGTGAATTAATATCAGTGTAAAAACGACCACAGATAAAATATGGAAGTATTTCTGTGCCACAGTTTCAATACAATTTTTAAGATTGAAATTTTTCAGCATCAAAATCAGACTTTGAATTTTAAAAAACATCAGATTTCTAGCACTGAATTTTTTTTGCCTCTGAATTTTATTTTGTTAAAATAAATTCAGTGTTTAAAAAAATTGTTGTCTTAAAATATTCAGTTTTTCAAAATTCAACATGTAAAGAAATTCAACACCCCAAAACATTCAGTGTAAAAAAGAAAATCAACATCTCAAAAAAATTCAGTGTAAAAAAATTCAATTTCTAAGAAAAAATCAGTGTAAAAAAATTCAACCTCAAAAAATTCAGTGTAAAAAAATTTAACCTCAAAAAATTCAGTGTATAAAGAACCAGACAACATCCGGGTCACCAGGGAGAAGCAATCGATCCCTGTCTCAATTCAGCCAACGTCCAGCCAATCACGTTACGCTCCATTGGTCATGTGACCAATATTAATTTTAACACTGTACACCTGCCGTTCACCTGCCGTCTCTCTGGCCTGCAGTCGCACCGCACGCACAGTACAAACACACGCACAGACAGGCTGCTAATAAACGGTAAATGCGCTATTGCACGGTAATTGTACAGTGTTAAAATTAATAATATCATTTACTAAATCTATTTTAAATGTTTAATACAAACAGGAAATAAAGTAAACAGACTCACCGCAGCACCATCACCTGAGTTTGCTGCCATGGCCGACCAGTCCGTCTTACTATCTGGGTGGGTGTCACATGACCAATGGAGCGTAACGTGATTGGCTGGACGTTGGCTGAATTGAGACAGGGATCGATTGCTTCTCCCTGGTGACCCGGATGTTGAGTCTGGTTCTTTTTACACTGAATTTTTTGAGGCTGAATTTTTTTACACTGAATTTTTTGAGGTTGAATTTTTTTTACACTGATTTTTTTTTTAGAAATTGAATTTTTTTACACTGAATTTTTTTGAGATGTTGATTGTTTTTTTTTTTTTACACTGAATTTTTTGGGGTGTTGAATTTTTTTTACATGTTGAATTTTAAAAAACTGAATATTTTAAGACAACAATTTTTTTAAACACTGAATTTATTTTAACTAAATAAAATTCAGAGGCAAAAAAAAATTCAGTGCTAGAAATCTGATGTTTTATAAAATTCAAAGTCTGATTTTGATGCTGAAAATTTTCAATCTTAAAAATTCGTATTCAAACTCAGATGGCACAGAAATACTTCCATAATAAAACCTCTGTGTTTAATGTGTTGTCCTGAACATTTGTTTCAACAGTAATGATTGAAAAAAAAAGTGAAGCACAGAAATGTTAGATTGAGGTTATTGAACGAGTCCATGGACGGCTCATTGCGTTCTTGACGCGCATTTACGCGCAATGAGACATTTGCCGCTTCAGACAGCCTCCTCGCTTTCCTTGATCATGACCGCATGACTATGCTTGCCTCCTTAAACCTCTGGCGTGCTCGTGGGTGTCAAGTCATTATGGGGAAATCAGCTGTTTGGGTTCGTGGAAGCGCCACCGCCTCATACTCCGGCTCCCACCCTGCGCGTCTCCTCCAGTTGCGACATCACACGGAGTTAAAGCCCGTCCCAGACTCGCTTTCATTCATTAAGGAAGTTGTCTCCTCACTGTTTGAGCTGGCGCAGGACGTGAAGGTGAGTGTTTCTTTGCCTTCATCTATAAAGCAGAAACACATTTCTCCTTGTTATAAGGACTGTACTGGCTGTGATTGCGCAACTGCTGTGGTTATGTTTAAGCGTCAGCCGCAGATGTAAAATCACCAGTCTGGATGCTTCCTTGATGAAATAAGCTACTGTAACATCCAGACCTTTCAGAGAAGTCTGAAAGCTGCGGTTCTGTCTTGTCTTGCCAACTTGTTGACACTGAGAATTGAATGTTTGAACCGTTCCGGATCTTTTATGAGCTCGTTCCTCTACTGCTCTGCTGTGTTTCTGTATCGTCTCCAGGCTCCAGAAAGAACTGGATTCTCTTTAAAAACGGTTCACATTCATCTTGGCGCATAGTTAAGCTCGCAAATAAGAAAATACTAACTTTCCACGAGACAGCTTGTCACTTTAAAGACATTTTCGGAGCTTAAAAAAAATAAAAATAATAAAATAGAAGGAGTTCAAATGAGCCAAAAAGTTTCACGTTGCGTCACTGAACAGATGTGACCTAAAAGGGTGTGGCTGGATGAAAAGCTCCATATGCATAAGGTAAAAAAAAAAAAAAAAGTGGGTGTTGCATCTTTGCAGCCATGACTGGTTCAGAGAACTCAGCATCAGAAGGCACGTGGCGTTAGAGGCAAAAACACAACTGAAACAGAACTCAGTGTTGTCATCAGCGGAGCTTCCCCTCATGTCACAACCTCCGCAGGGGATTTTTGAGGGTTTCACAAAGCTGTGAGAAAGCAAATCTAGAGTTTTATGGTTTAGAATTTTATGCTCAAAAAAAGGTTGGGAGAGAGGTAAAGAAAGGCAGAGAGCATTAACTACACAATGTAAACAACGTTCTCGAGATATTTTAACAAATAAATAGTAAACAAAGTATGCAACTTGTAAGCTTGATATTTCGTTTCACCGTTTACTTTTTTTTATCATAGGCAGTGCTCCTAGCAAATGCGTCCTTGATTGTCATCTGACTTGACTGTTCTACAGCAGTAACGTTACTAGCGTTACCTGCAGAGGACGCAGACCTCAGCTTCATGCATTCCTTGTAATCTAACAAATGTTTGCGGTTTAGGTGGTGTAGCAGATTGCTGGCGTTGCCTCCCGCGGCTACAACTTTAGCTCGGCAACATTTGCAGATTATTGGACGTCGTCTTTTTTAAATCCAAAGAACTTCCACACGACAGACACAACTCCTCGTTTAGGAAGAAGTTCCTCAGTCTCATGTTGTCGTTCTGGAGCTTCCACTTCGGGACTTTCGCTGTTTGCAGCCATCACCGTTTAACCATAAACTAGTAGCATGTTGTGCCTCCAGTGCAACTGCAAAACAGTCCCCTGTCAAACAATGTTCTGTGGCACTTACGTTCCGCTGCCAGGCGCTCCCAACGTTGTGTATGCTACAGTACATACTCACCGGTATTACAGTATATGAAAAATTCATATCATAAGAAAAATAAACACCGGTATTCGGTATGAACCGGTATACCGCCCAGCACTAATGTTCAGTAAAATAGTTGTCTGATGGTTCAAGAGAAGGGAATGCCTGCTCCCCTTCCATCTGTTGGTTGCATCTGCCAGGTTTGTTCACTTTAAAATCAGCATTTAACTCCATAAAGCCAAGCAAACATGAAACATCTGTGTCATTGATATTTACTTGCACAGAAAACCTGAATCTGTGGTTGAAAAATCTGCTAACATTAATGTGGTTATATATGTATTGCTACAAAAATGATTGTATGACACTGAAAGGTTTTTATTTGTTTGTCTGTTTGTTTTTGCAGTAAATGACAGATGAACAAAATAAAAAGGAAAGAAACAAAATGTTCTGATGACTTCTCACGATTTGCTCCACCAAAATATTCTGATTACCACAAAGCAACAAAACCAAGTGTGATGACAGTGTCTCTGTTGTTGGTGCTATTTACGCCTAACCATCGGGCAGATGTTTGTATGCTTCAGATTAGACTGACCTGCGCAATAAAAATAAATAAAAGAACACCTGTACCCTACAGGTACTTGCTAGCGGGGTAAACTCTATGACACGTAAAATAATGCTAACAATAAAAGAAACAGAACGGTCCTCTGACTTCACGTCATGCCAAACTACTGACCACATCGTATATTGCAGTTTGAACGTGAATGTCTTCTGTCCAGATGAGCAACGTTGAGATGAGCATCGAGAACTGCATTCAGACATCCAAGAGGCCCAAAATGAGCGGTGACACGGCACACCTGCACCTGGACGGCATTCCTGCAGACACGCTTAGCAAGGTAACTGTCCTTCGAGAAGGAAATACTGTCAATATTGAATAACTGTAATGTATAGTTATACATTGGATGTAGACTATTGGATGTATTGAATAGCATACAGATGTTGGCTCAGAATGCAAACATCTGCATGTAAGTTTATGATCCTGTAGACATCTGCTGCTGACATGGAAACCTGGGACAATTTCAAAACTACAAACTGTTTACTGTACTTACAATGTAGTATACAGTATGTACTGCACACTGGTCCAAAGTCGTTGTTGTGAAGTAGTGAAGTATACTACTGTGAAAACAACAATGCCATAAGTGGAAGCTAATCACGTGGCGCTTTACCTTAAAGGATGAGAGGTAGACTGGTCAGTTGCATGCCAGAATCTTTTCAGGTATTATTGCATACTGCAGATTGTACAACTGTTTCTGCTTAACATACTATGCATACTGCATACTATGTACTACATTTTGGCAAAATCAGTATGCACTAGTAATGTATTTTGAAAATGGTCCTTTGTCACGATGATTTGTAATAACATTAACAGCAATTTATACTAGAAAAGAAAAAGAAAGCAATGAAATTACCTCTTTCAAAATACCTGATCAGTGGAAATGATCATGAAACTTTTACAATGAAAGCCTGTTAGGGTTTGGAATCTTGAATAGATGAAAAATTTTTTTAAAGAATTATTCTGTATGGCAATAAGAAATTTGAACCTGCTTTTGTCACTAATGCAAGAGTGACATCATCACCAAAAGGGAAGGACTGTGTGCACCAAATATTCATGGGTTTATCCAGTAATGGGCTGGTATATTTCAGACTGGACTCTAATGGTAACCTGATCATGTGTTCAGAACGTTTCATCTCTGTGACTGCGGGAATTACCGGAACGTTCAGCTGTGTTTGTGAAGTCAGAGTTGCAGAGTTTGTTCGCTGATTCAGAGCATTCATAGAATCAGTCTCAAGCATGACTTTATTTCCTTTATTTTACTTCCAGTTTCCAGCTACATGATCTCAAGTTCAGCAGGTTTAATTAAGGTCAAAGAGGAATCGTAGAATTGGAGCCAACAATCCTCTTTCTTCTCAAGTACTGAGAAATGTTTTTCTTGGAGGTGAGGCTCTGGTAGTTCTTCTTCATTGTTAATTTAGGGTTCGTTTTTATTGTGAGCTTATTCTGTAGGTGGGTTTGTGTGCACACGTTGGTGGTGGTAAAGCTTATTTGAACAGTTTTAGTTCTTTGGGCTCTGTACTTTTCTGTAGGATATGGTAATAGATTCAACACTAATGATGAGCTTTTTAAACATTTGAACAGTTTTTTGCATCGTCATAGTACGAGTTGTGTCAGCACCACTTCCTCTCAATTGAAAATAACTCTTGGTCATGTTTTACTGTATGTACTGAAACATCTTCCACACAGTTCCTCCTGTACTGATGCAAACTCTCAACATTATCAGAGTCATGTCATCAAAGTGAAGCACAAAGTCAGAAACTTCTGTCCAAATGTAAATGAACAATCTAGTGTTGTAAGTGAACATGAAAAGATTTTTATTTTTAAATAATCAAACTGCTGTCATAATGGAGGATTGAAGTGATCCTTGACTCCATTACTCTGAACGCAGGAACGAGCATGTACAAACAAGAGGCAGAAAGTGGAGAAGAGAAGTGAGACCTGAGCAAACACGTCTCTGGAAAATTACTGCGACCGCGTGGTTTTCACAAAGACGGGAGCGGAGCACAGTCATGCCAGGATTTCTTCCTGATCCTGGAACAACGTTTCCTGTCGATCTCATGACTGCAGGATGTGTGCGCTGACGCCTACAAGCTCCTTAGTTATTTTCTTTTTCACTTTGATTTCTCAAACTTTCTATCTTGTTGTATCTGTCCTCTGGGTTATATAACCAAGTTTTTATTTCACGTATAAGAGATGCAGTCCCAGCATACGTTGCAGCAACAACAGCAGAGCTGTTAAAACTTGTCTGAGGTATTTTGACACCCACAGTAAATGAAACATGCCTGATGTTGGGACAAACCCCCCCAAAAAAAACAACACACGCTGCCAAGTAACAATGCCAGCCATCATACTGTAGCATCACGTGTAGCCTTCAAACTGAAACCTGGAAATACAGGTTTGAACATGGAATAACAACATTTCATGGAGTTTTTGGAGTTGCTTGTGGGGCCTCAGGACGTCTCTGCCCTCACTATGATATGGTTTTTACAAACTGAACTTAAGGAAGTAATTCTGCAGACTAACGACAAAGTGAGATGATTCTTTTCAGAGTGGCAGCAACACGCAACACTGCAACATTTGAGAGCATCTCATATACCAAGTGTCACATCACATTATATCATATATATATATATATATATATATATATATATATATATATATATATATATATATATATATATATATATATATATATATATATATATATTAGGGCTGGGCAAGTTAAAACGTTATTATTGTGTTAACGCATTCATTTATTAACGCCGATATTTATTTTATTACGCGTTAACGTATTTTGCTCACATGCTTTTGTTTTGAAAAGTCTGTTACTGGCTGCTGCGGAGCTGGAAGACAATTTGCAGGTAAACTTAAGGAAAAGCTAAAACAGACATGGAGAACGGTAAAAATCTGTGTACTTTACAGTTCGGGTAGCAAGTCAGGTTAACAGCAAGTCAGGTTAATTTTAATGACCTCTCACGGCCCACCTGTAGTACCACGACGGCCAGGCATGGACTGGCCATCGGGCGTACCGGGCAATGCCCGGTGGGCCGACGCACATCTGTGGGCCGGCCCAGGTCTGTCATAAAAAAAAAAAAAAAAAAGTATATAGTTTTTATTGACCGCGACGGTAACGGACTGGTAGTCGGCTCATAAAAATCTCCGAGGGGGGGGGGGGGGGGGGGGGGGGGGGGCGACGACGACGACACACACTCAACAAACTCAAGAAAGAGACACTGACAGCTAATCAGACAAGCGCTCCAGTGCTGCGCTGATGTGAACGCAGTATGAACGTTATTTTCTGCTGAAGGGAGGGGGGGAGGCGGGGCGGGACCTTGCGAAGCACGAAGTGGCCCATTGGTTGATTTTCTTGACGGACATTGGGCTAGTCCAATGAAATTTCTCAGCTCTCGTTGGCCCGCCCCTCCCATCCCTCCTGACCAAATTTTGCCGTTTGGCCTGACCGGAGAGTGTGGTGGCTCGTGGATGAGTATGGAAATGGAGAAAAAAAAGCACAAAAGCGAAAGAAGGGAGCAGAAAAGCTCAGAGAACGGAGACAAAAAAAATTAAAAGTGGATGCAGCAAAATATGCCAAAATCACGGAAATGTTTTAACACAAGCTCGGGGGCGGGGGCCGCGGGGCCGTCGAGTGAACAGGTGGTGTCGGAGAAGAAAGCGGACGACGAGAGGGAGAAGGAGGAGAGGAGGAGGAGGAGGAGGAGAGAGATGAGACCCACAGCAGGGCGAGATGAGGTCAGAATAGCTATTTGGAGGTGATCACCTGTGTGTGTGTGCGTTGTGGTTTACTTTGTTGTCAAATATTGCTTTGAGTAATTTGGTGTCATTTACAGTGTTAAGTGTGTTAAAAATTAGTGAAACATTGCTTTGCTAAATGCATGATAAATAATTTATTTTAATTTTTGAAACTCATATGTGCACATAGTTACGAATGCACTGTGCTTCCAATATCGTTAAATAACCAGCATTTTTGATCACCGGTGTATGGTGGGCCGCCAGGGATCAAAAATGCCCGGGCCATTTTTTGGTCCCAGTCCAGCCCTGACGACGGCCCACCAGGGGCCCGCGGCCCACACTTTGGGAATCACTGCTCTAAGAGAATAGCACTTCAGTGCGGCTCCATCTAGTGGCACAGATGTGTAATGACAACAGAAAGTCCAGTCCTCGATTTTAAAACAAATTCAGTTCTGTGGCCTGTTTATTAATTTCGTATTTTTGTTCCAAGTCTAAAATTGAAATATAAAAAAAAAAACCAGGCATTTATTTCATTTTTCTGTGGTATATTAAAAAATGAAAAACGTAATAAAATGTTACTTTTTAATTGTTTTTAATTTTTTAATTAATTATTGAAAATGGAAAGAATGAATAATACACGGATTGGTAAAATTACTGAACTTTAACATGGATATTTTCATTTTAAAATTCTCCCAGATGGAGGATTTGACAGAAACAAGGTTATTTGTAACAACTGCCAAGTTGAACTCCCCGTTAAAGTTTCTGGTGTTACCTCAGAAAATACCTGTTTTAATGTTTTGATTGTGCTGAGCCACAATCATTTTGTTGGATTTTGTTTGTAGACTTTTTTTTATTTTTATAAAACAGGATGACATTAATGCCCTGGCAGTGGCAATAAGCTTTATTTTATTTTATATTTTTTAAGATGAGATTTACACTAAATATGTGTTACTGACAAGTGGTGATGTTAAAAGTGTTTAAATAGCAAATGTTATGACACTTTAGTTCATATGGCAGCAGAATATTTAAATAAAAGTGTGCTTTACCTTACTTTTGAATTCATTATTTAATTCTGCGTATACAATGCGATTAATTGTGATTAATCAGGGAAATAATGCGATTGATCGCGATTAAAATTTTAATCGTTGCCCAGCCCTACACCTGGATACGTTTATTTGTGAACCATTCCATTGTAGATTTGTCTTTATGTTTTGGATCGTTGTCCTGTTGGAAGATAAATCTCCGTCCCAGTCTCAGGTCTTTTGCAGACTCCAACAGGTTTTCTTCCAGAATGGTCCTGTATTTGGCTCCATCCATCTTCCCAACAAGTTTAACCATCTTTCTGTCCCTGCTGAAGAAAAGCAGGCCCAAACCATGATGCTGCCACCGCCATGTTTGACAGTGGGGATGGTGTGTTCAGGGTGATGAGCTGTGTTGCTTTTACGCCAAACATATCGTTTTGCATTGTGGGCAAATAGTTTGATTTTGGTTTCATCTGACCAGAGCTCCTTCTTCCACATGTTTGGTGTGTCTCTCAGGTGGCTTGTGGCAAAATTTAAACAAGACTTTTTATGGATATCTTTGAGTAATGGCTTTCTTCTTGCCACTCTTCCATAAAGGCCAGATTTGTGCAGCGTACGACTGATTGTTGTCCTCTGGACAGACTCTCCCACCTCAGCTGTAGATCAGTTCATCCAGAGTGATCATGGGCCTCTTGGCTGCATGTCTGATCAGTCTTCTTGTTCCAGATGAAAGTTTAGAGGGACGGCCGGGTCTTGGTAGATCTGCAGTGGTCTGATACTCCTTCCATTTCAATGTGATTGCTTGCTCAGTGCTCCTTGAGATGTTTAAAGCTTGCGAAATCTTTTTGTATCTACATCCAGCTTTAAACTTCTCCACAACAGTATCTGGGACCTTCCTGGTATGTTCCTTGGTCTTCATGATGCTCTCTGAGCTTTAAACAGAACCCTGAGACTATCACAGAGCAGGTGCATTTATATGGAGACTTGATTACACACAGGTGGATTCTATTGATCATCATCAGTCATTTAGGACAACATTGGATCATTCAGATATCCTCACTTAACTTCTGGAGTCAGTTTGCTGCACTGAAAGTTAAGGGGACTAGTAATATTACATGCCTCACTTTTCAGTTTATTTGTTAAAAAAGTTGAGAATATCCATAAATTTCGTTCCACTTCATGACTGTGTCTCACTTGTTATTGATTCTTGACAAAAAATTAAAATTTTATATCTTTATGTTTGTAGCCTGAAATGTGGCAAAAGGTTAAAAAGTTCAAGGGGGCCGAATACTTTTTCAACTCACTGTATTTGCACCAGACCTTAAGGTCTCATGCATCCTTTATCTGGTCCTCTTTTTATACTGCACAGCTACAGTTTTATTCTCTGCAATACTTATGCAGTATTTTGAGACATGCCGTGGCATTGTTTCAATAAGCTTCTGCAATGTCACCAGATTTATTTCCATCCAGTGTTGCATTCATTTTTCACCAAGATCTTGCGTTGATGATGGTAGAGTCTAACTGCTGCACAAAGCCTTCTCCAGCACATCCCAAAGATTCTCAATGGGGTTCAGGTCTGGACTCTGTTGTGGCCAATCCATCTGTGAAAATGATGTCTCATGCTCCCTGAACCAGTCTTTCACAATTTGAGCCTAATGAATCCTGGCATTGTCATCTTGGAATATGCCTGTACCATCAGGGAAGAAAGAATCCATAGATGGAATAACCTGGTCATTCAGTATATTCAGGTAGTCAGCTGACCTCATTCTTTGAGCTCATACTGTTGCTGAACCTGGACCTGACCAACTGCAGCAACCCCAGATCAGAACACTGCCCCCACAGGCTGGTACAGTAGGCACTAGGCATGATGGGAGCATCACTTCATCTGCCTCTCTTCTTACCCTGATGCTCCCATCACTCTGGAACAGGGTAAATCTGGACTCATCAGACCACATGACCTTCTTCCATTGCTCCAGAGTCCAATCTTTATGCTCCCTAGCAAACTGAAGCCTTTTTTTTCCCAGTTAGCCTCACTGATTAGTGGTTTTCTTAAGGCTCCACAGCTGTTCAGTCCCAATCCCTTGAGTTCCCTTCACATTTGCGTGTGGAAATGCTCTTAATTTCACTATTGAACAGCCCTGAGTTCAACTGTTGTTTTTCTTCGATTTGATATCACCAAACATTTTAAATAATTGCCGATCACCATCATTGAGGATTTTTTTCCGGCCATATTTCCTCCTCGAAGACAATGGGTCCCCACTATCTTTCCAGTTTTTAAATAATGCGTTGGACAGTTCTTAACCCAATTCTGGTAGTTTCTGGAATCTCCTTATTGTCAAATAAAAGTCATAGGATGCAACACATAGATGAGTCTGGCCAGTGAAACCCCAATGTTTCCCTCTGGAATGTAGTTGAATTGAAGTCAAGGTTTTATAAATGAAGTATGACTAAGTGCTGTGTTTCTGTTGGGTTGGCACCTCACAGCAGGATGATTCACCTTGTGACAGGCAGATATCAGCGCCTGAACAGGGGATGGAAACCATCTGACAACAACAGGATCCTTTTCTGAGCTGGAGCTTTAACTGTGCAAGTACATCTAAGTAAAATGAACCTCTGTTTCATCTCGTACCAGTCAGCATGGACATAAAGCATACCTTCGCTCCTCTACCTGCACACAAGCGAGACACATTGTGTTTCTAAATGAGCAGACCCGATTGAACTCTTGTGTTTTCCAGCTTTCAGAAGCTACAAAAACAGGAAGTGACAAGCGAATTGTTGCTGGTATCTCCAGAGGATCATTAATGACTGTGCCAGCCAGACTTCTTCCTGCAAAATATAAAACATTTCCGCTGAAACACCAACAAATTCATGTGTAATGAACATAGACTACAGGGAAACTAAAATTGTCCATAAAAGCAGATTGAAGACTTGATACTCTGATACTCAAATACATCTCATAATATATTGGTATAAAACACAAATGTAGTATGACTTTATTTTTAAAGGTAATGTTAAATATCTTACATGAAATTCATTGAGTGATTTGGTTTGGTAGAAAAAACTACTTAAGATAAGAGGACTAAATTATTATAAACTCTAGTATGATTTTAAGGCAAGAAGCATGCTGTGTCTGACATTTCTTAATAAAAGTTAAATGCTGAGTGGGTGCAGACATTGCTAATGTGTGTAAACTATCTAATCATTTGATTATTCGTTTGTGTCATGATGACTCGCTCTGGTGTTCTGGTGCAACGCTGTGCCAGTTGCTGATATCTGCCTACAACAGATAACAAGTCGCCCGTCTGATGCTGTTCACTCTACAGGTCAACTCGTCATCAGAGGTCTGTGTTTCATAAGTGATTCAAGCTGTTTTCCTGAACGTTTTTAAATCTGCCATCTTCAGTGGTTGCAAAATGATTTTTATTCTTCAGAAGGTTGTTGTGACACTCAAGTTTAAAACCAAACTCATCAAACTGCATTTATGACAGAAACTGTTGTATTTCACATCTGAACATTCTGCCTTTGTAAAACATACTTCGTACAAAATTATTGGAGTGAATGTTTTTCTTTTTTCCTCTTAAATTTTCTGACAGGCGTTGACGTCACTGATCAGGTTCCAACTGACAGATCAGCTTGTGAGATGGACCTTTTTTCTTTCTTTTTAAAATTTCCACCACAAATTTTCAATCAGATTGAGACAGTTTGCTGGTCCTGTCACTGACAGACCTAAAATATTTCCTAGAGATTTAGTGCTCATTGCTCGATGGCAACATCCATGATCATGATGAAAAAATGAGGGAAACCTTTTCCGTGATGGAATAATAAAAGTGTCCAAAACTGAAATCTCCACATGTTCATCGACTGTACGTTTAATGAGGTTCTTTAGCTGACATGTAACGCTGTATCATCAGTTACTGGTCATTTTCCTTATTATCTGTGAATCATGGTTTACATTTATCTTTTCTGTCAGAAAATCTTATTTTACTGTGCTGATTTATTCTTTTACAACTAGTTCAGTCCACATCCTTGGTCTACCTCTGTTTCCCTTTTACACTTTGTACTTACTCCAGTTTGTAGACACAACTAAAATCTTTTATCATGCTCTGTGTTCAGTTTTCTTCTTGAAGGAGATTTATAAATCTTTCCATTGTTTTAACTGTCCGCTCTTTTGCTGAGGTGTTGAATGAATATCATCCAATAGTGGTGATTCCATATCTTTTGACAGGGGTTTTTATGTATCAAGAAACTTTTGTCAAACTGTGTGCTTTATTTCTACATGTTTGCTGTAATTCAGCTTCCTCAAAAACAGCAAAAAGGTCTGTAACACATGGAAAACTATTATACAAATAAAACCTTCTTATTAAGTGTTTTCTGAAAAAAATAACAATTCCACTGTCTCATCAGTTCATATTTTCACATCTTTGTGGTTTAAAGCAAAAACGATTGTGATTCTTTCTCTGTATTTGTTATTGCGGAAGCGCAGATTTTTACACGATTTTCTATCATGTGGCCACTAGGGGGAGCTGTAAGGACCAAATATTGCCTTGTTCCATCTAATAATCTCGAGGATAAAACTGCTGTTTCTCTGCTGCCTCAGGCTGCAGATATTGGAGAAATGTCGCCATCTAGTGGTTAAATAATGAACATCTTCACGGTTTGAGATTTTCCTCGAGATAAATCTTTGCATTATGCTGCAAAAAATGTCAAAAATATATCACAAATTATACCTTACGTGTCTGTAGTGTGTGGTTCCTTTAAATGAAGTCTCAGTTAGATGATATTTAATCATCTGCTGAAATAATTTAATTAATTACATCCCGTTTCCAACAGTATGACTCTGCTTCTGTCTGTAGGTGGAAAAGTACCTGGAGCCTTTCTGTCTCTCTCTGGAGAAGCTGCAGGCGGTTTCTGCTCGGCTGAGGAAAGACCTGATCCGAGGTCTGGGGAAGCACACGCACCACAGGGCGTCTGTCAAGATGCTGCCCACCTTCGTCAGGGCGACGCCAGATGGGACAGGTACTGAGATTACTTCCTGATCAAATACAATTTCAGTTTCTTTTGACTTCAGTCAAATATATTATTTGATTTATCATAATATGTTAATTTAGGTTAACATTTTATTTTGGGATTCTACTAAAGCCGATTTACATGCTTTAAACTGCAGAAAACACATTATTGTACTTATACTGTACATTACTGAGGCACTTCTTGTCACCTTTTGCTTCAAATGCTGTTTTAGTGCAAAGCAGCTGCTTGTTTTATTTTTTGTTTAAAGCTTAAACTATAGTTATGATACAAACAGTTATAAGAAAGAGAAAGTACAACGTGAAGGATTATTCACCAGCTGAAAACATTCAAGACACCTGCTGTTGTTCAGTAGAGTAGATGCCCAGCAAGTTTCATACATGGTCAAATCTCGTAATGCTCAGAGAAGAAAAAAGAAGAAAAATGATCTGAGATTCAAAAGTCAAATGTTAAAGCTCACAGCAATACAATTTGGACAAGCTCAGCCTGTTTGGAAGATTTATCAGGAGAAATCCCCTTCTCTCTAAAAAGAAAATGAGGAGGGGGAGACATATCACAAATAATGAACAGAAGCAACGTGGTAAAGAAGACTGGACCAGAATTCCTCCACGACGATGTGAGAGACTGATGATGTCACACCAAAAACAACTGCTTCAAGTTATTGCTGCTAAAGGGGCTTCTACACCTTTATGGGTCATTGTGGTGGAGTTTTTCAGGCTGTTTCTGCTTCTTGACGTAGTTTTTGTAAAATAAATAATGAGTTCAATATGCCGTATGTTGTGGTCAGCACTGCTGTCTCACAGCAAAAAGGTTCCTGGTTCCTTGGCGGGACCCTTTCTGTGTGGAGTTTGCATGTTCTCTCCGTGCTTGCGTGGGTTTCCTCCAGGTACTCCAACTTCCTCCCACAGATCAAAGACATGCATGTTAGGTTAGTTGGTGGTTCTACATTGCCTGTAGGAGTGATTGTGAGTGTGCATGTGGCGCTGTGATGGACTGGTGACCTGTCCAAGGTGTGCCCCTGACTTTCACCAAAAGAGAGCTGGGATAGACTCCAGCAGATCACCGTGACCTTAAATAGGATTAAATGGGTATGGATAATAGATGGATGGTATGTTGTTGCTCATCTGAGGCAGCATTTCCCTCATTTTAAAAGTCAGTTAAGGCCAGAAGTGTTTCATATAATACACTGAAGGTGAGTGGAAAAAACAAAAACATGGCTTGTTGTCCTTAATGTTCAGGAACATGTGTTCCCTCACTTGTGAAACCAGAACCTCGATTGAGTCTTTGCTTGTTTCTGCTCACAGAGAAAGGTGACTTTCTGGCGTTGGATCTGGGTGGAACAAACTTCAGAGTGCTTCACGTTCGAGTGCTGGAGGAGGAGCAGAAAGTGCTGAAGATGGACAGCCAGATTTGTGCCATCCCACAGGAAATGATGCTGGGAACTGGAGAACCAGGTGAATGCAAAGTGCAAATTCAAAGAAAGTGAAGGCTCAAACAGTGTGATGGAAACATAAGCAGTTCTATCAAGACGAGATATACAATTGTTTTTAAAATTTTGTTCAAGTTTAACCTGAGTCAGGATCTTATTTTGTCGGATTACCTATTTTAAAACAGGAGAGGAAGAAGACGTAATCACATTAATAGCTGATAAAAAAGTGCCACCATCTAAAGCAGAATTTAACAGGATGTAGCCACATTGCTGATTTGTGTGACTGCAGCTAAAATCCTCTTTCCCACTCTCGCTCCACTAGTCCATCAGTGTGCTGGAGCTCAGATCTGATCAATCTGAAATCTTAAAAAAAAAAAAGACTTTAACAAACTGTTTGAGAGTCTTGATAAAGCGGCAATCCCAGCGTTCATTAGTGGACCTCTCCCAAACATCGATAGGAGGATGGGCAAATTCAGCTGGCTGCTTCAACTGAAAACACATGGTTGTCCAAAGTCTGCGAGTTCAGAGGACTGCATTTCATTGGGAACTTTAATCTTTTCTGGCAAAGGGATAATCTGTTTCAAGGAACAGGCCCACACCTGAATAGCGGTGGAGTGAGACAACTGACAGATAATCTTATCCACGCTCTGAGGCATCAGAATGGACCAGGACCAGGTCCTGTGCTGCCATCGAGAGAGAAGAGGAGTGAGAGGAGAGCTCCTGCGTCACCACCCAGAGACCCAGCAAAGGATATAACCACTGCAGCAACCAACAGCACCTCCAGCATCCTAAACACAGTATTCAGATGCAGCAGCGCCTCCATCACCTTCATCATGGCCCTCACGACAGGCCTGGGACCCACCTGCTGCATCTACACCCTCCAGAGATGCTTCGCCATGGTTCTCATCTCCACCGTCACCCATGAGACTTCCTGATCACTTTGAAAGCTGAAATCAGGGATTAAAATGGTTCCCCTCACCCCCGACATCACAAGATCAAGGATTCTGTCCTCAAAGAAGAGACGTGCCCCTCTCCCTTCTCAGCCTACACCACCAAGCAAAGCCCCACCATTGGTGCCCAGAGCATTGTTAAACCCCATATCAACCAGAGGTCTGGGGAGGGAGTGCATTCTTCTAAAATAATGACTGTTGAGAAACCACAAAGATTAGATAAGAGAGGAACAGTCAGATCAGAGTGTCTGATCAGAGAAATCTTATCCACATCCCTGGCAAGAACACAGCGTCCAGTTTAACTCCATCTAACCTCAAACATGCAGTACTGAATGTCAGATCTTTGAGTAACAAATCATTTTTAATTAATAGTTTTATCTCCTCATACAATCTTGATTTTATGTTTTTAACTGAGACGTGGCTGGACAAAAACACAGCCAATGGAGTCCTAATTGAATCTAGTCCATCTAACTTCACCTTTGTGTCTGAAACATGACAAAACCAGAGGGGTGGAGGTGTTTGTGCCATATTCAGGGACAATATACTCACAATGAAACAATCTTCCATTCTCTATATCGCTATTTACAAATCGCCACTGAATTATTTTAATGATGAGTTTACTGAACTACTTTCAGTTGTGTGCACTGATTTTGACTGTGGTCATAACAGGGGACTTGAATGTGCATGTAAATGTAACACATAACATGACTCAGCATGTGACTGAGCCCACCCACAAAAGGGGGCACACTTTAGATCTGCTTATCTCAAAGGGTGTTGCTATTTCAAACGTGGATGTCATCGATGTTGCATGATCTGATCATTTTTCTGTTTTCTTTGACCTGTCAGTTTCACCCAAACTAGCAGTTGGGTCTGCGGTTGTTCAGAGAAGACTCATAAATGAAAGCACATGGGACACAGTTTATGGAAATGATTCGGTTTGAAAATACACCCGAGTTCTGATGTTGATGATCTGTTGAATTCTTACTAGGGCTGTCAAAGTTAACGCGTTAATAACGCATTAACGCAAATTCTGTTTAATGCTGCTATATTTTTTTTACGCGAGATTAACGCACACGTTTTTGTAAATATAACCCTCGGCCAGTAAGTGTATTTACAGTGTGGGACAGACATGGCGACAGAAAAGGGTCTTATGAATGGCAAGTTTAGCTTTAAGGTGCTGCCAGATGAATCTGTTGAAAAGAAAAAGTTATTTGTATTTACTGTCGCTGTGAATTGAGTGGGGGGCGCAGTAAAGTAGTTTCACACCCAACATGTTTTTTTTCTCTTTAAACTTTATTCTTTTTTTTAATTCATTTTTTATTGAATTGATTAATCATTATTTTTATGCTTGTATGATTTATGGAATGACTTTGCCTTCTTGTGATTTTTGCATCTGTAAAGCCACTTTGAATTGCCTTGTGTGCGAATTGTGCTCTACAAATAAACTTGCCTTACCTTATGTTACCCGAAAACACTCAAGAATGGTGGTCACATGTTTTTAATCTCGAGTGGACTCCAGTTTCTTCACAGACTGCAGCCAGATCCTCGTGTCAAAAGTACAATATTTCTATTTAGCTCCCAAACTGTATGGAGGAGATGATACTTATGTAAAGTACAAGAGCCCCAAATTTTCCAGTTTCAAAGGTTATTAAAAATCTGTCTGTTTGTCTCTCTGATTGTCTGTCCAGCTGTTCGACCACATCGCCGACTGTCTTGGTAAATTCCTCGACTCTCAGGACTTGAAGGGCCAAACTCTTCCTCTTGGCTTCACCTTCTCCTTCCCCTGTGAACAGAAAGAAATTGACAAGGTCTCGCTGACACGATCATTTGTCCTTCAGATGAACAATGATCATACAGGAGTTGTGACACGTTCCTCTTCTGTCCACAGAGCATCCTCATCCGGTGGACAAAAGGCTTCAACTGCTCTGGTGTGGAGGGAGAAGACGTGGTGCAGTTACTGAAAGAAGCCATCCGCAGAAGAGGGGTCAGTCCAAAACCCTTTTCTGAAGGTGGCGGTGTTACAGATTTAAAAGCTTTCTTTTTGTGAGACAGATGACTCACAGTGTGTGTTGGAGGCAGCTTTACCTGACATCCAAATTATAAATCAGAAAGACTATACATCTGTTTCTCTACAGGACTATGACATCAGTTCGGTTGCCATGGTGAATGACACAGTGGGTACAATGATGAGCTGTGGCTACAGGGACCAGAGCTGTGAGATTGGCATGATCATTGGTAACTACACATCTGAATAAAACATCAGAAATACTTCAGGGTGAATAGATATGTCTGACACAAGTGTGATTCTGGATTTAAGGAACATATCTGCCTCACACCAAAGAAATAATCTACCAAACACAAAAGTCCTTAGTTTTTGTGTTTAGTTTATGTCAAGAGTTTATTCAGAGAAATTATTTCATCTATGAGATCTGATCTCTGAGTGAGTGCTTTTTTTTTTTTTTTTTAAATCAATCTTCTGACCCAGTAGCCAGTTTAGTCAACAAGGGTCAGCACACCAAGGCTCACAGTTTTGGGTACAATGGCACAATGCGCCCAACCTCAATGGTCCTCCCTATGGGTGGTGAGCCCACAGGCAGGCGAACCCATGTTTCTCTTGAGACCTGGCATAGCTCCATTGGGTAAAGGCCCGAACCACCAGGCCTAGCTCCAGGGTGGTGCACCACTAACCCTTGTCCAGGAGAGGGATATCGTGCTCTTGTTGTACTTTCCATAGAAGTTGATTGAATGACACTTAGTGTTATGTTTTGGACACTCAGGTGAAGAGAGGAGCTGAGCTGTCAACTGATCACCAGCTGGTGGTGAGTTGGGTCAGATGACGTGGGAGAATGCCAGACAGACCTGATAGGCCCAAACGTGTAGTGAAGGCTTTGCTGGGAATGTCTGGCCGAGGAACCTGTCAGAGAAATCTTACTCACACCTCCGACAGAGCTTTAACTGCATCCCGAGGGAAGTGGGAGACATTGAGTCGGAATGGGCCATGTTCTGCACCCTCATTGCCGAAGCAGCTGATCAGAGCTGTGGCCCTAAGGTTGTTGGTGCCTGCCAACGTGGTGGTGGACACCTCGGGTAGAGGCCATCAGGCTGAAGAAGGAGTCCTACCAGGCTTGGTTAGCTTGTGGGACTCTGAAATCAGCAGGCAAGTATTGACAGGTCAAATGGGCTGTAGCCTTGGTGGTGTCTGAGGCGAAAACTCGGGTATGGAAGGAGTTCGGTGAGGGCATGGAAAACAACTTTTGGTTGGCTCCACGAAGATTCTGACAAACCATAAGACAGCTCAGGCGGGCAAAGCAGTGCTTCGCCAACACTGTGTATAATGGGGTGAGTTGCTGCTCACCTCAACTGGAGATGTTGTCAGGTGAAAGAGAATACGTCTCAGTCCTACCAAAACATCTTCCGCAGAGGATGCTGTGCCTATGGACTTTGGGGTGGATTCACCCATTACTGGAGCTGAGGTTGTTGGGGTAGTTAAGAAGCTGCACAGTGGCAGGGCTCTGAGGGTGCACGAGATCCGATCTCCACCCTGCTGGAGACGAGAGTGTGATTGATCGTGGAATCTCAGTTTCAGGAGACACAATGTTGGTTCCATCCTGGTCGTGGAACACTGGACCAGCTCTATACCCTCACTAGGATCCTGGAGGGAAAGTGAGAATTTGTCCAACCAGTCCACATGTGTTTTCTGGACACAACCCGCAATCGCAAGATACCGAGTTTGAGAAAAGTGCAAAAGACACACCCATTGCCACACCTACAATGTGAATAAGGGAGTCGGCAAAGCGGATAGCGGCTTTAGGGAAGCGGAAGATTGCATAGCGGTTAGCGGAGGTTCCTAAACCCGCAAGTAGCAGTTAGTGGGAGGTGTACGATCGGGGCCATATTCTCTCACAGCATGGGGGAGGAAAGTCTGGGTCTTTTTGCTTAAACTGCTACCCCGCGACCCCATTAAGTGGAAGATAATGGATGGATGGATGGAACCTTCTGACCAGGAAACAAATAATACAAGAGGATATTAGACACCACAAACTACCACAAAGTATCAGAACAATGAACAACTGAAAAATGACCACAATGTGATCCAAAATGACAAACTTAATGTGATTCCAGTCTCTTACTTTGATAACACCAACATGGTTAATTTGCAGCAATGTGAAAATTAGGACTCACACTAACCAAGCACAATGCTAAGTAGTTCCAAATAGACACAAAAACCTAGATGAAAACAAACTAAGTCATCACAAGATGGAACACAGTTAAACAAAAATGCACACAACTACAGAGAGGAAATGAACAAAAAGAAAAAGAAAACTAATCTGAAATTATTATATTTCTTTTGTCATTTGCACTGACTTACGTCTTGTTTTTTTTGTTTTTTTTTTTCCGTTACCCTGTCACGCTCTTCTTCCCCTGCAGGGACGGGAACCAACGCCTGCTACATGGAGGAGATGAAGAACGTGAAGCGTGTCGAGGGCGAGGACGGTCGAATGTGCATCAACACAGAGTGGGGTGGTTTTGGAGATGACGGCTCCCTCAAAGACATCCTGACAGAATTTGATGAGATTGTGGACAAGACATCCATCAACCCCGGTGTCCACACGTAAGTCTCATGTGTCCAGTTAAAACTTCTAGGTGAAGGCTCTGACTGATCTCACCTGCAGAAGACTTTTGAGGCTTTTTTGTTTTTTAAATGTTAAAAGTGCATTACTAAATCTCTGGTCACAAAAGAGCTGCAGTCCTGATCATCCTGACAATCCCTCTTATCCTGTAGCTTTGAGAAGATGATCAAGTGGCATGTATTTGGGGGAAATCGTTCGACTGCTGCTGCTGAAGCTGACTGAGGACAAACTGCTGTTCAGAGGTCAAGCGTCCGAGGCGCTGCTGACTCCAGGAAAATTTGAGACAAAGTACATCTCTGAAATCGAGGAGTGAGTGACCTTGAGTTTTGTTTCCTAAATGCACCAATTCGCCCATTTTATCTCTTGATCAGTGCTTCATGTTGTTTGAGCTTTCCCTGTGTGTCTCTGGTTCAGAGAGGACAGCGGTCTAGGAAAACGTAAAGAAGATTCTGACCAAGTTGGGTCTGGACTGGGATTTGGTTGATGCCTGTGTGGTGCGTCTGGTCTGTGATACAGTCTCCTCACGCTCTGCCCGTCTCTGTGCTGCTGCATTGGCAACCATTGCCAACCGTATCCGTGTCAACCGTGGGCTAGATCATTTGGAGACCACCGTGGGGGTGGACGGGACAGTCTACAGGAAGCATCCCAAGTAAGAGGCAACACAGGGAAAAAATAAACAAATAAATATGCTTTTCAGATTGAAACAATGAACTAATCAAACAATAAACATAAATGTGGACACACTAACATATCATGTTGTCTTCAGATTATGCACTTGAACCAGAAGTTTACATAAACTGTATTTAAAAAAAAACACATAATGTTTTTTTTTTTTTAACCGTCTGACATTAAATTTGTGTTTATTAACTTTAGTTTATAAAACTGTAAAATCCCCTTATTGCCTGTTTTGTCATTTGTGTAACTTTGGTTATCAGGAACTTCTGCCACATTATCCATTCTTTTTTTTTCTTTCTCCTTCCTTTCTCCAGTTTCAGTGATGAGCTCAAGGCAGCAGTGCGCCTCCTCGCCCCCAAGTGTGATATAACCTTCCTCGTCTCAGAGGACGGCAGCGGGAAGGGTGCTGCCATGGTAACGGCTGTTGCGCAGCGACTGGCTCTCCAGTCCCGGCTGTTAGAAGACAGTGATGGTGAGGACGATGAGGAGGAGGAAGAGGAAGAGGAAGAGGAGGAGGATAAATAAGAAATGCCACATAAGAGAGAACAAATGATTATTTTACCCTTGTACAGAGTCAGATTTTTTTTCTTTTTTTTTTAAAATAAAACCTGTAATGTTGTTAATCCACGTAAAGGTGTTCATATCATTTAAACAGAGGAAGCACTTGTATTTTGCTTGACTCTGTTTCAAAAGAAATATCAAATTTATTTTTTTTCACTTAAATGAAAGAAGACTATAATGATAAGATGAAAGTACCAAAAATGAAAGTACTTATAAAACGCTCCATTCAGAATAAAGAAAACTGATGCACTAATGTGTCAGCAGGAGTTAAATTCAGGTACTGTAGATGTTGCTGTGCTTGACAATTTCCACCAGAGGTCAATAAAGTCTGGCTTTAACCTGCTGTATAAAGATGCACCTTAATTTATTTGCTGATCATACTGTGTCCCTTATAGATTCCCTGAACTCAAATAAGTGGAAGCTCATGAATGCATGGGTGAATGGGTTTAATAAGTCTGCTTTTGACAACCTCACTCAATGATGAACTAATGCAACTTTGTGGACATTTTGCAAGAAATAAAGCACACACCTAAATCTTATAGTCATGGTGTCTGATGTTGTTTCAACCTGCCACACACACACACACTCCCCCTTTTTTTCCTTCTATGGACAGGCCAGTTTAACTTGTAATTGTCTGACCTTGCTCTATTATTTAAACACCTGAAGAGTGAACTTGTTATTTATCGGCACTCTATATAAATGTTCAACTGTTAAAATAAAGTCAATGATTTGGTTGTTAAAAAAGAAGATATTGCAGGAAGGTTAAAAGTGTTTGTTAAAAAGAAAACAAACATAATATATATTCAATATCTCACTTCAGACTGGAACATTCCCAAATGCCTCAAAAACTGCTGTCATTAGGCCTCGTCTAAAGAAGAGGAGTCTTGATGCCATAGTCCTGAAGAACTATCGGCCCATATCAAACCTGCCATTTCAATTCAATTCAATTTTATTTATATAGCGTCTGTTACAATGACAATTGTCTCTAGGCGCTTTACAGAGACCCAGAGCATGACCCCCGAGCAAATATCATCAACTAAGATTATATAATTAAATCCAATCAATGATAATGGCAGGTAAAAAACTCCCACGTAGGGAGAAAAAAAACCTTTATACCAAACAGTGGCAAGGAAAAACTCCACTTTAAGAGGAAGAAACCTTGAGCAGGACCTGGCTCATATGGGGGGACCTTCCTGCCGAAGGCCAGCCGGGTAGAGAAAGAAAAAGAGGGGAGACAGGACAGAGAGAGGATGTAGGACAGAGAGAAGATGGAGGACAGAAAGAGGATGTAGGACAGAGAGAGGAGAGCACAGAAAAAGTAGAAAATAATAATAAAGAAGTAGTGGAATTGTTGTAGGGTGAATGCAAGCGAGCTATGGAGGGCCCTTGGGCGTGTGGTCAGCGTAATGAGCCATGATAGGCTCTTGAGTATCAGTAATGTGCGGGTGGGGTGTAGGTGAGGTGTGTGAGAGAAGGGGGGGGAGGGGGGAGGAGGAGGGGGTTTGGGTTTAAGAAAAGAGAAGGGTAGGATTTCAAGCAAAAGGATGCAATATATAAACATAAACAGATGGAGGCAGCAGCACTGGGATGAGATGGCCAGAGGACCAGGTCGCCGATCACCACGCCAGTCGGTACCCAAACACAAGTGGAGGAGAACCCCGGGATGGACAGTGGATGGAACTGCAAGTCAGCGTGAAACCCAGGAAACTCTGGCCTGCAAATACACAAAGAGAAAAGGGGGCAGAAACAGCACAACAAACACAGGAAAGCAAAGAAAATGGAGCACAGTTTCAGTAGCAGGGTGCTCCCAAATAATTATAAATGAGCTGGAGGAGGAGGAAGGGAGGAAGAAAGGGAAGAAAAAGGAGAAGAGCAGTGGAGACACCACTCAGCAGATCATGCTGGTGTCTCCCTGTAGCGTAGGCCTATAGCAGCATAACTATGACGAAGCTGTGATTAAGACGAGCTACTCTAGTCTTACTACTACAAACTATAGTTATAACTATTAGCCCCTACACACTATAGTTAAGACTAATTGTAGGCTTTACTGAACAGAAATGTTTTCAATTTAGTTTTAAAAATGGAGATAGTATCAGCCTCCTTAACCCAAACTGGTAGCTGGTTCCATAAAAAAGGTGCCTGGTAGCAGAAGGCCCGTCCTCCAAACCTACTTTTAGATATTCTAGGAACGACGAGTAATCCTGCACTCTGAGAGCGGAGAGCTCTATTAGGAGCATAACATGCTATCAAGTCTTGTAAATAGCGCGGAGCTAGGCCATTAAGGGCCTTATATGCGAGAAGCAGAATTTTAAACTCAATTCTAAATTTCACGGGAAGCCAATGGAGGGAGGCTAACACGGGAGAGATGTGATCTCGCTTGCGGATTCCTGTCAGCACCCTCGCTGCTGCGTTCTGGATCAATTGAAGGCTATTTAGCGAGCTTTTCGGACATCCTGCTAACAGCGCATTACAGTAATCCAGTCTAGAGCTAACAAACGCGTGGATTAATTTTTCGGCATCACCCTGGGAGAGGATGCTCCTAATTTTGGCAATATTTCGGAGATGAAAAAAGGCAGTCTTGCAAACCTGATTAATATGCTGCTTAAATGACATATCCTGATCAAAAATAACTCCAAGGTTTTTCGCAACTGTGCTGGAAGCCAGCGTAAATCCAGTCAATCCATTCCTCAGGTGTTTGGGACCAAAGACAATAACCTCTGTTTTATCCGAGTTTAGAAGCAAAAAGTTAGAGGACATCCAGGACTTAATATCATTAAGACACCCTTGAAGTTTAGCCAAAGGTTTTGTTTCCTCTGGTTTCATAGATAAGTACAGCTGCGTATCATCAGCGTAGCAATGAAAGTTTATGCCATGGCTCTGGATAATTTTTCCCAAGGGCAGCATGTATAAAGTGAAAAGGATTGGTCCCAGAACTGAACCCTGTGGGACGCCATAGCAGACCCTAGTCCGTGTAGAAGAAACGTCATTAACATGGACGAACTGGAACCTGTCAGATAGGTATGACTTAAACCAGCCTAATGCTGTCCCTTTAATTCCAACAGTGTGCTCTAATCTGTACAGCAAAAGGCCGTGATCTACAGTATCAAAAGCAGCACTGAGGTCCAGCAGAACAAGGACAGAAACTAATCCATTGTCTGAGGCCATGAGGAGGTCGTTGGAGACTCTAATCAGTGCAGTTTCTGTGCTATGATGAGTTCTAAACCCTGACTGAAAGACCTCAAATAGATCATTTCTATGCAGGTGTTCTCCTAACTGGCTAGCAACTATTTTTTCCAGAATTTTAGAGATAAATGGAAGGTTGGATATTGGTCTATAGTTTGCCAAGATGTCCGGGTCAAGGGATGGTTTCTTGAGCAAAGGTTTAATGACTGCAACTTTAAAAACCTGTGGCACATATCCTAATTGTAGAGATAGGTTAATCTGATCCAAAATTGATATACCAATAGAGGGTATAACATCCTTGAACAGTCGAGTTGGGATGGGATCCAACAGACATGTAGATGGTTTAGCTTTACTGATAGTTGAGGTCAACTCAGAGAGGCCCACAGGAGAAAAACAGTCCAGAGTCAAATCAGAAACGGAAGAGATCAACGAAACTGCAGGGATGTCCACAGCCGCCGACAGCTGGGCCTGGCCGATCTCATCTCTAATTTTGATTATTTTCCCATTAAAAAAGCTCATAAAGTCTTCACTACTGAGAGTAGCAGGAATGCATGGACCAACAGAGTTGTGACTCTTTGTCAGCCTGGCTACAGTGCTGAACAGAAAACGTGGGTTATGTTTGTTCTCTTCTATTAGCGAAGAATAATAAGATGTTCTAGCTCTGCGTAGGGCTCTTTTGTAGACTATTAAACTGTCTCTCCAGGCACGATAGGAGTCCGCAGATTTACAGGAGTACCACCTCCTTTCCATTTTACGTGCATTCTGCTTCAACAAGCGAATATGTGAATTATACCAGGGAGCTGAGCTCCTAAGATAAGAAACCCTCTTCCTCAGAGGAGCGACCGCATCCAGGGCTGAATGTAACATATCAGCAGTATTGTTAACAAGGTGATCAAAGTCTGCCGGAGTAATATTCAGGTCGTTGCCCTCAGCTATTCTATCATGTTCCACCATAGGGAGATGAGAGAGAATGACCTCCTTAAAATTATTCACAGCATCTTCAGAAAGACATCTGCTGTAATGACACGTTTCATTTCCTGTTTTAATGCCACAAATGCTGAACTCGAATGTAACTAAAAAGTGGTCCGAAAGAAGAGAATTCAGCGGCGACACTAACAAGTGATGAGTATCTATACCATAGGTGAGAACCAGATCCAGGATATGATTAAAGCAGTGAGTCGGTTCTTTCACTTTTTGTGAGACGCCAAATGACTCTAAAAGAGATGTAAAGGCTAATTTAAAGCTGTCACTGTCAACATCCATGTGGATGTTAAAGTCACCCACTATGATGACTTTGTCTGAGCTGAGCACTAAGCCAGCTAAAAAATCAGAGAACTCAGACAGAAACTCCAGATAAGCACCAGCAGGTGGCCGGTACACCACTACCAACAAGACTGGCTTTTCTGACCTCCAATTTGGAAAAGTTAGACTAAGCGTGAGGCTTTCGAATGTATTATAATTACATTTGGGTTTTGTTTTTACTTGCAGGCTGGAGTTGTAGACAGCTGCTACTCCTCCACCGCGACCCGTACTCCGGGAAATATGATAATTATTATAACCTGGTGGCATAGCCTCATTTAAGCTCACATACTCTCCCTCTTGTAGCCATGTTTCTGATAAGCAGAAGACATCGCAACGTGTCTCAGTAATAAGATCATTGATTAACAGAGACTTAGAGCCAAGAGATCTCACATTCAGTAGTCCACACCTAATTACAAGTTCTCTTGGCTCCACGTGTCTGACAGTTTTTATTTTTATCAAATTATTTTGGTTAACGCCTCTATCACAGCGCGCTAAGTAGACTTTTGGAGGATGGGGAATTGACACCAATTCTATGTTTTTGTTATTGTTCGGCACCATGTTAGCACTAGCAGCTATAAAGTTAATTTCTCTATCTTTAGTGGACGGGGACGGTCCTCGAGAAGCAGCAGAGAAGCGTGTAAGACTGCAGCTCTGCATCCTGGCCTCCACCCTGGATTGTCAGGGGGAGCGTCTAAGAAAATCGGCCAGATTACTAGAAATAAGAGCTGCACCATCCCAGGTGGGATGAATGCCGTCTCTTCTAATCAGACCAGGCTTTCCCCAAAAATCCGGCCAGTTGTCAATAAAGGCCACGTTGTTTTCTGGACACCACCACGACAACCAGCGACGGAGCGATGACATGCGGCTAAACATATCATCACTGGTCAAATTAGGAAGGGGACCAGAGAAAACTACGGAGTCCGACATGCTCTTTGCAACATTACACACCGACTCAATGTTAAGTTTAGTGACCTCTGACTGGCGTAGCCGGGTGTCATTAGTGCCGACATGTATAATAACTTTACTGTACTTACGATTACTCTTTGCCAGCAGCTTCAAATTTGCCTCGATGTCGCCCGTCTGGCTCCCGGGATACACCTGACTATGGTCGTAGCTGTCGGCCTCACATACCGGACTATAGAGTCGCCAATCAGCAGGGTGGGTTTCTCAGCGGGTGTGTCGCTGAGTGGGGAAAAACGATTCGATACGTGAAGCGAGTGATGGTGATCCACGCGCCTTTGCTTTGGGCTACGCTTCCTTCGAACCGTCACCCAGCCGCCCTGACTGGCCAGCTGCTCGGGTGCTACAGGGGGACTGCTAGTTGCAGCTACTCTAGGCCGCTCCGCCGCTACATTAGCCTGGCTGCCTATCGCCTCTGACGGACTATGATCTAATTGGCGGACACGCCAAGCATTTCTTGGCAAATTCCTAGAAAAAGTGGTATATCATCAGCTTACTGACTTTCTCCTGTCTAACGATGTTTTTGATAGTTTTTAATCAGGCTTCCGGCCCCACCACAGTACTGAGACAGCCCTGATCAAGGTGACAAACCATGTTCGCCTGAACACAGATGCAGGCAAAGTCTCAGTCTGACTTCCGCTGCCTTTGACACAGTTGATCATGTGATCTTATTATAGAGTTTCGAAGACTGGGTGGGAATCTCTGGAACTGCTTTAAACTGGTTCAAGTCCTATCTCAGGGACAGGACTTACTTTGTTGAAATTGGTAACTGTGTCTCAGACCAAATGGCTGTGACCTGTGGTGTTCCCCAGGGGTCAATCCTGGGACCCCTGTTGTTCAATCTGTACATGCTTCCATTAGGCCAGCTAATACACAGCTATAATATGTCCTACCACAACTATGCAGATGATACTCAGATCTATGTGTCACTGACAGCAGGAGAACATAGGCCTGTAGATTCATTCTGCCAATGCATTGAACAAAATAGTGTGTGGATGCAAAACAATTTTCTCCAGCTAAACTGAGACAAAGCTGAAATCATTGACTGTGGCCTTCAGAAACCAAGAGAAAGTGTTATCAGTCACCTTGAGACTCTCTCTCTAGAACCTGAAAATCAGGTCAGAAATTTAGAGGTAATATTGGATTCAGACTTGAACTTTAACAGCCACATTGAAGCAATAACATCAGCAGCTTTTTACATCTAAAAAACATTGCCAGAATCAAAGGAATAGTGTCTAAACCAGATTTAAAAAGACTAATCCATGCGTTCGTCTCCACCAGGTTAGACTACTGTAACAACCTGCTCAGCTTTAAACAAGTTGTAAGACAGCTGCAGGACATCCAGAATGCTGCTGCTGGAGTCCTGACTAGAACCAGGAAATATGACCATATTAGTCCAGGTCTGAGGTCTCTGCACTGGCTTCCTGCCACTCAGAGAATAGACTTTAAAACAGCGCTACTTGTGTACAAGTCTCTTCATGGTCTAGCCCCAAACTAAATCTCTGACATGTTAGAGCCATATGAACCAACCCGGACTCTGAGAATCTCAGGGAGTGGTCTCCTGCTGGTGCCCAGAGTCTGGACTAAACAAGGTGAAGCTGCAAATCAGTTCTACGCTCCTAAAATCTGGAACAGTCTTCCAGAAGATATGAGACAGGCCTCAACTCTGACAATATTTAGATCTAGGCTGAAAACAATTGCTTAGCTGTGCATATGACAGCTAAAAATGGTTTTATATACACTCTTCTTTTTTAATTCTTTTTCAATTTAATTAATTAATTCATTGGCTGCCATTGATGTCAATTTCAATGAAATCACTCACTGCCATTAGCCAATGAATTAATGATTATTTCTAAAAGCTAAAATTTCCATCAGATCAGTCAACCTATGTCTTCCCCCTGCACCCACAAATTTAATACATACTTCTTCCACACAAAAAAACTGTCCAAAATATACAAAATAATAGCATATTTAGGCATAACCATGTCCCTTCTCAATAAAATGGGGAAAAGATCTATCTATTGCTCCAGACACTGAATTCTGGACTCAGATCTGTAAAATATATATTTCTTATGATGAAAAACGCCTGCTTAAAAACCATCTAACACAAAACTCCACGTATAACTCATTACACAAGACAAAAAATGTTTAAAATGGGATTTACATCAGAGACCTGTCCATACTGACCATAATCTGGTTTTTCTCACCTCCACCTACAAGCCCATCGTTCAGCAGCAACCAGTGATCACAAAAACTATCAAAACCTGGTCTAATGAAGCTGAAGATGCTCTGAAAGGTTGCTTTGAGGCTACGGACTGGAATGCCCTCTGTGAACCTCATGGAGACAACATCTACGCCATGACTGAGTGTGTGACAGATTACATAAACTTCTGTGTGGACAGCATCGTTCCAACAAGAACTGTGAGGTGCTTCCCCAATAACAAACCCTGGATCACCAGAGACCTGAAAAAGCTGTTGAACATCAAAAAGGAAGCCTTCAGGGATGGAGACAGGGAGTTATTGAAGACAACACAAAAACTAATTAAAGAACAAACCAGGAAGTGCAAGGAGGACTACAGGAAGAAGCTAGAAAGGCAGCTCCAGCAGAACAACGTGAGGGATGTATGGTCTGGAATGAAGAAGATCACCGGCTTCAAGGCAAAGGGGGACCAGACTGATGGAGGTCTGGACAGAGCTAATGAACTGAACACGTTCTTCAATAGGTTCAGTTCCCCCCCTGCCTCCAGCCCAACAGACCACACACCCTCCGTGAGCCCACAGCTTTCCTGTCACACCTCCACTCTGTCACCCTGCAGCTCAGTCATGGACCAGAAACCAGCATCATCTTTCTCCACCTCAGAGACCTCCTCTGCCTCCCCCTCCATTCTGTCTGTCTCCTGCAATCAGGTCAAAAAACAACTTGAGAAACTGAACCAGAACAAGCCTGCAGGTCCAGACGATGTCTGTCCCAGAGTTCTCAAGACCTGCTCATTGCAACTATGTCCGATTCTCCAGCACCTCTTCAACACCAGTTTGAGACAGAGAACAGTTCCTGTGCTGTGGAAAACATCCTGCCTTGTTCCAGTGCCTAAAAAAACCACAACCAGCTGAACCTAATGCACTACAGACCAGTTACACTGACATCTCACATCATGAAAGTCCTGGAGAGACTCTTACTGGTCCACCTCAACAAGCAGGTCAGCACCTTTCAGGACCCATTACAGTTTGCATATCGTAATGGGCTTGGGGTTGAAGACGCCATCATCTACCTGCTTCACAGAGCCCACTCTCATCTGGACCAATCAGGCAGCACTTTGAGGGTCATGTTCTTTGATTTCTCAAGTGCTTTTAATACAATTCAGCCTGCGTTGTTATGTGAGAAGCTCCATAAGTTCCAGGTGGATTCCTCCACAACCTCCTGGATTTATGACTACCTCACAAACAGACCACAGTTTGTGAGACTGAAAGGTTGTGTGTCTGAGATGGAGGTCAGCAGCATTGGAGCACCACAAGGAACTGTTCTCTCACCATTTCTCTTCACGCTCTACACCTCTGACTTCCAGTACAACTCTGAGTCCTGTCATCTGCAGAAATACTCTGATGACTCTGCAGTTGTTGGGTGTATCAGCAACGGACAAGAAGCAGAGTACAAAGAACTGATCTGTCAGTTTGTGAAATGGTAGTAACAATCATCTCGTATTAAATACCAGCAAAACTAAGGAGATGATTGTCGACTTCAGGAGGAGCAAGAATCAACACAGCAGTGTTTCCATCCTGGGAAAGGAGGTGGAGGTGGTAGAGGAATACAAGTATCTTGGAGTTCAGCTTGACAACAGACTGGAGTGGAAATGCAACACAGAATACATCTACAAGAAAGGTCAGAGCAGACTCTACTTTTTAAGAAAGCTGAGATCTTTTAATGTCTGCACCAAGATGTTGCACATCTTCTATAGGTCTGTTGTTGAAAGTGCAATCAGCTTTGCAGCCATCTGCTGGGGCAGCAGCATCAGAACCAGAGACCTGAAGAGAATCAACAAACTGATCAGGAAAGCTGGATCTGTGCTGGGTGTAACTCTGGAGCCGCTGGAACTGATTGTACAAAAAAAGAATGCTGCACAAGCTGATGAAGATGATGAAGGACTCTTCACACCCTCTCCACGACACAGTGATCAAACAACAGAGTGTATTCAGTGAGAGGCTTCTTCAGGTCCGTTGCAAGACGGAAAGATACAGAAGATCATTCCTGCCAGCAGCCATCAGCCTCCACAACAAGACTTAACACCTGTTATTATATTATTATTATTATTTCTGTCTGTTTTTTATTTAAAAAAAAAGAGAGAGAGAGAGCCCTTACTACATTGAATTTCCCTTTATGGGATAAATAAAGTATTTTTTCATTTTTTCATTTCATTTCATACTGCACACGAAACACACCTATCACATATTTTCATGCCATTTGGAACTGCAGTCCCATTAAACACTTTTGGATGGACATTAATGAAACATTATCTAATTTCTTGTCTCATCCCATTATCTCCCTCACTTTGCCTGCAAGGAGATTTATCGGAACTCTGAAAAAAACTGCCCTGAAGTCCAGTGGCAGCGTTTACACCACTGCATCCAACGCTTTGTATTACACTTGGTGATGTATGGTTTGGATGCAGCTGCTCCACCATGGAAACCCATCCATGAAGCTCTCTGCACTGTTGTTGAGCTAATCTGAAGGCCACATGAAGTTTGGAGGTCTGTAGTGATCAACTCTGCAGAACGTTGGTGACCTCTTTGCACTATGTGCTTCAGCATCCTTTGACCCCGCTCCATCAGTTTACGTGTCCTACCACTTTGTGGCTGAGTTGCTGTCGTTCCCAAACACTTCCATTTCCTTATAATACAGCTGACAGTTGACTGTGGAATATTTAGGAGTGTAACACCCTTAAGTTGCACCCAGTGTAATCCCCAAAATGCTCCTAGTCGATCCTGTTGAGCTGTGCAGTCTGAGTTATAGATGTAGTTCCCTTGTTTCACCAGCAGGGTGCGCATTTCCTCACACGCAAGCGCGCTCACGCTCGTAGTTCCCTCGCTGATGCCGATGAGGGCAGACCACATTAACTGAGAACAGAGCTTACAAAGTTTAATAACTAGACTAAAAGTGGTTAAAACTCTGGTTTGTTTTGAGTTGTGGATCCGTGAGGTATCCACAACCGTGAGGAGGTCCTTTGGAGTGCCGGACATTGCTGTGTTGTTGTGTTTTGATCGAAGAAAAACTCCGGTGAGTAGCAACAACTAGCGCTTAGCATAGCATGCTAGCGGATGCCGACCAAAGCTAGTTGCTAACTCATTTCATGAATAAATCTTTAGTATGTGTCAATATGTTTCTGAGAACATGTTTAAAACCAACCGGAGATACGTTACAAGTGTGTGTTTGAGTCAAGAATGTGGTTACTGTTTTATTTCTGTGTGGAAGTTATTTGTGCTAATCGAGCTATATTACTAAATGTTTCATGATATGGCTAAAAGCAAGTTAATGCTAAACAGCTAACCACGTTGGTTTTGCGAGCTGAAACACATACAGTTGTGTGCATTTGGGTTATTGAGTGACAACAATTCAGTTAATCATTCTTAAACATGATTGATATGTGGTTCAATTCATATTTTATGTGCATAATGTGGTGGTTGAAGCTAAAAAAAACAGTTAAAAACGTTTCAATATCACACACTTTTATGTGTGTTGGCTGTTAAAAAAATTCATTTTATAGCTGTATATGATACATTGTCATTGTGAATGGTCAAGTTCATTGATTTAAGATAAAAAAAAAAGAGAGAGAATAAATACTGTACAGTTGATTTAGAGAAATGTGTAAAACGAGAGAAAGAGATTAACAATAGATATAAAACTGCTGCTATATGCAGGTTGGTTTTTGTTTTGGAGTATGAAAAGATTCTGATGGCGAGCCAGAGCCCAAACCCAAGGAACGTGGAGCTGGACACCGGCCTACATGCGTGGAGGGTGTGACGTCGGAACAGCTCACCGTGTATCTGGGGAAAGCATCTATCACATCATACAGATAAGATACAAAAAAAAAATCACACTACCCGGGTAGATGAACAGTTACATATACAATTGCACCACCATACATTAAAGGACTAGTACAACAAGAACTGTGGACACAGACTAAATTGGACATTTGACTATTTTTGGACTCTATTTTTTTTGTTTGTTTATTATTTTGGGCCTTATTTCATTTGCACTTTCAAACAACATTTTTTTGTGAGTTGTAAAGTTGTTTATGCTGTTGGTTCAAACAACACTTTTTGTGGGTTGTAAAGTTGTTCATAAAGTTGAATGATAAATACCAGGTTGAATTTACTGGGTTTTGATACATAGAGAAAGATACTAATCCAGTCATAGTTGAACAAATCCAGTGTTGGTATTAAGAGTGGCTTTCCTGCCAATAAAGAATTATTTTGTTAATCTTTTCTAAACAGTGGTTCCCGTCATTTAAATCCTCCTTGAGCGAAACTATTTCTTCTGATCCTGGCCTAACCTTGAAAGTACATGATAGTCACCTTAGCCCATGTACTGTAGACATGTGTTACATCCTTTAAGTGACGAGCCAGCCAGGAGGATTATTAAGAGTAGACGGACCCAGTTTTATTTTTTTGATCAACATTTTATTTTTCCACATTTGGTTCATTTCACGTTATTGTGTGGGTACAGAGTTAAAACAAACAAACATGGATATTAAACAAATGTATGGCATTAATGCAGAACAGTCCATTTGTGTAACTGGAATAACTAAAAGAGACAGTGATGCAGATATTACTGCTTCATTAAAAGCATATGGGACTGTAACTAAAGTAGTGCGGCTTTCAGCTGCAGAAAAAAAGAATGCAGCCATAGTAGAGTTTGATTCAGGTATCGCAATGGCGATGTTTGAGCTAAATCTTCCCCTTGATTTTCCAAACGTGAACAACCCTGCAGTGACATGGCAGGCAGATAGTGTTAATGCACTCACACATACTACTAGCCCTGCTTTAAGCAGTAGCAGTGAGTCTTCTGATGAGAGCGTTCACTCTGAACATAGTACCACACCTCTCATACGAAAATCAAAGGCCAAGAAGATTGACCTCTCCAAACTCACCCTCCCTCCACTCGACACCAAAACAGACAAGGAAGTGGCTGAACCTGCAGTACATAAGAAGAGGAAAAAGATTAAAACTCTGGATCTGGGAGATGATGACTTAAACCCACCTGATGTAAAGCGCATTGTGGTTGAGCATGTAATAAAAAATGACCCTTCTACATCACAGAGCTCCTCCAAATGGCTACGCCCTTTCTCAGGCAGAGTGCCAAAGCCTTCTGGAGAAACTGATTTTGAAACATGGTGCCTCCATGTAGATTAGGCTTGGGCGGTATCCAAATTTTGATACCGTCAAAATTCCCTCACATTTTACCGGGGTATTCCCGCGACTATTAAGGCGAACACACACCGCGCGTGAAAACAGCCCCCCATTATGTACCCCAGGCGCGCTGCCGCCGGGCTTTACGGTTCTGTACTATTCCCAGTAGGCTTGGGCGGTATCCAAATTTTGATACCGTCAAACTTCCCTCACATTTTACCGGGGTATACGGTATTCCCGCGACTATTAAGACGAACACACACCGCCGGCAGACTCCGCGCGTGAAAACAGCCCCCCATTATGTACCCCAGGCGCGCTGCCGCGGGGCTTTACGGTTCTGTACTATTCCCAGTAGGCTTGGGCGGTATCCAAATTTTGATACCGTCAAACTTCCCTCACATTTTACCGGGGTATACGGTATTCCCGCGACTATTAAGACGAACACACACCGCCGGCAGACGCCGCGCGTGAAAACAGCCCCCCCCCCCCCCCCCCCCACCCACACACACACACACACACACACACACATTATGTACCCCAGGCGCGCTGCCGCGGGGCTTTACGGTGCTGTACTATTCCCAGCGTTGACGCGCCTGGGAAAAAAAAAGGCGAGTTTACCTCGAAACAGCAGTTCAGTGCTTCAATATAAACTTGGCTCGACTACAGTTGTTATTTATTTGTGTATTTCTTGCTTTTCACTGTAGTTTTAAATGTTCCTGCTGAGGAAATGCTACCGAGGTGTGTGTTTGCTGAAACGCGCTTTATAGTAAAATGTCTGATGCCAGACGTTTCACTTCCTATAAATTCTTCAACATAAAACTCCAACATCATTAGTTTCATTAGAAGCTTTTATTTTGAAGCAGCAAACTCAGGAAGTGTTGTTTTCATCGTCAGTACCTTAACAGGACGAGTCAACCCGAGATGAGCTCCAAGGGAACACGAATAAATGGTAAAATAAAGCGGAACACACAGCGATACAGGAGAGAAACTAAACTAAACTTTAAACCACAGAAATCATTCATTGCATTTTTTAATGACGGTATTGAAACTGATACCGCCGCTATTTTGGGTCATTCCACCTCAATTCAACAGGACCTTCCCGCATGACCATCTCTGATTTGCTTGATATTTTTTTCTTATGAACTTTGACTATAATCTAGTAACTTTGTGCAATATTAGCCTGGTACTAGCAATAACTTCGGATTTATACATTTTTGAAAAAGCGCCCGTACGGCCATTTTTGTGACATTCCTTACGCTTTTAAAATTATTACCATTTTTGAGGGGCTGTATCTTCGAAACCGTACAAGCTAGAGAGCTGATTTTTTTTATGCTGTTAGTCCTGTATGTTCACTCTGTATGGGGTTAGTTTCAGGTGTCTATTCATTGCTATTTGTTTTAAAATAAATGTCAAACATCCAAAATAAATTTCACTCGCTTTGTGCAGTTCACATTTCAAGTCCCCATTTGGACCCCTTGTAATAATAGCTGAGACTTACTTTTTTGTTGAACAATCTCCTTCTCTTATAGAATAAAAATACATAAAGAATTTGCAGAAACAATTGTATTTTAGTTCTCATATGACCCAGCAAAAAACGAATTTCGCATTTTATTGTCGATATTCAATTGGCAATTGAAAAAATATGACAAGATGTACCAAAAAACTAAATATACTACCAGAAAGGTAATGACAATATCTGTTTATATACCAAGTTTCAAGTTGGTACTAAGTCTCTAAGTTACCTAGAAAAAATTCTTAAATCGAGCATTTTTGCCATTTTTCGGAAATTTCAAGAATATGCTTGTTTTGTGTGCAGAACTTTAAATTTCACAAATGGCAAATATCTTGATATGGAGTCTTGATATGGAATGAGGATCAGTGAAGAAAAACATTTAGCTGCAGAAAGTGATGGTTGATAATAATCGAGAGTGACAAGTTCAAAAGTCTCGGCAGCACTTCTTTTTGTAGACCCAAGTACAAGCATAGGCTCACCTGCAAGTCTCCATGGAGTGCTGTAGAGACCATTCCAAATCAACTTTAAGGGTTGCAAATTGAATTGCAGAAAAAAAAATTGGTTAATAATACAATATATACAATAATAATGCAAAAACTGGGCATTTTTTTCTTGTGATGCAGACAGATGTTTGCTTCTGATGGGAGTCCATCAAATCCACACCTGTGAAGCAGCATTTCTCAGTCATGTTGAGATAAATCCTGTACATTGATCACTTAATTATATGAATAAAGGAATGAACATCAAGCTGGCACATAATAACACCAAAATTATACTGACCGTTTCAGACTTTGGACAAAGTCCAGTTTATGGCAATCCTGTTCTGAACAAAGTTTTTTTTTCCCAATTGTACAAGTATCCAAGTTCTCTGTCATCTTCAAAGATTTCACATTCACTGCATTCGATTTTGAAGCTTGGTCTACAATGGCTATTGATCAACTGAACAGCTCACTGAATTTTCTGATGACATAAGCATGATGTCATGCACTGAATGCCAAGGCACTTGTGTTACTATAAGTTCTATATTTACACATTTATTAATATGTTAAAACCTCAGCTGTGGCAATTCAGCATAGCACTACCAGTACTGGTAATTTTGCTACACAATTGATCATGTTTATCTAGTATAAATCACAAAGCACTTTTGCTTGAGTCATTCACCAAACTTTCACACAGCATGGACAGGGAGGAATAAAACATGCAGCAAACAATTTTGTTTGAAAGGCCTTGTCCATTTGAGATCAGCAAACATGTCCAGACAAGACAATACAATGCAGAAGTACAGCCTGTATATGGAAATGTACATTGAAAACTTTCTCTGGTGATTTTCTACAAGTTCTCAATTATTCGAAAAATGGCAAAAATGCTCAATTTAAGATTTTTTTCTAGGTAACTTAGAGACTTAGTACCAACTTGAAACTTGGTATATAAACAGATATTGTCATTACCTTTCTAGTAGTATATTTAGTTTTTTGGTACATCTTGTCATATTTTGTCAATTGCCAATTAAATATCGAAAATAAAATGCGAAATTCGTTTTGTGCTGGGTCATTTGAGAACTAAAATACAATTGTTTCTGCAAATTCTTTATGCATTTTTATTCTATAAGAGAAGGAGATTGTTCAATAAAAAAAGTAAGTCTCAGCTACTATTACAAGGGGTCCAAATGGGGACTTGAAATGTGAACCGCACAAAGCGAGTGAAATTTATTTTGGATGTTTGACATTTATTTTAAAACAAACAGCAATGAATAGACACCTGTAACTGACCCCATACAGAGTGCACATACAGGACTAACAGCATAAAAAAAATCAGCTCTCTAGCTTGTACGGTTTTAAAGATACAGATCCTCAAAAATGGTAATAATTTTAAAAGCGTTAGGAATGTCGCGAAAATGCCCGTACGGGCACTTTTTCAGAAATGTATAAATCCGAAGTTATTGCTAGTACCAGGCTAATATTGCACAAAGTTACTAGATTATAGTCAAAGTTCATAAGAAAAAAATATCAAGCAAATCAGAGATGGTCATGCGGGAATTTTTTTTTCTAATCTGCTGATTTGAGGTGGAATGACCCTTTTTAAACACCGGAAGTAAAAGGTATTACCGTAATACCGCCCAAGCCTAATTCCCAGCGTTGACGAGCCTGGGAAAAAAAGGCGAGTTTACCTCGAAACAGCAGTTCAGTGCTTCAATATAAACTTGGCTCAACTACAGTTGTTATTTATTTGTGTATTTCTTGCTTTTCACTGTAGTTTTAACTCTTCCTTCTCTGCCCCAGCTCATCTCTGCTGCCGAGGTGTGTTTGCTGAAACGCGCTTTATAGTAAAGTGTCTGATGCCGGACATTTCACTTCCTATAAATTCTTCAACATAAAAGTCCAACATTATTAGTTTCATTAGAAGCTTTTATTTTGAAGCAGCAAACTCAGGAAGTGTTGTTTTCATCGTCAGTACCTTAACAGGACAAGTCAAACCGAGATCAGCTCCAAGCGAACGCGAATAAACGGTAAAATAAAGCGGAACACACAGCGATACAGGACAGAAAATAAATTAAACTTTAAACCACAGAAATCATTCATTGCATTTTTTAATGACGGTATTGAAACTGATACCGCCGCTATTTTTAAATACCGGAAGTAAACGGTATTACCGTAATACCGCCCAAGCCTAATGTAGATTTGATGTTCCAAGATGGAGCTCCTGTGGATGTTCAACGCAGAAAAATTCTCGAGAGTCTGCTTCCTCCAGCCTCCGATGTTGTAAGACAACTAGGCTCCTCTGCTCATCCTAGAGAATATGTAGAGCTGTTGGACTCTGCTTATGGTCTGGTAGAAGATGGTGACGAAATCTTCGCAAGGTTTTTGAACACACATCAAAATTGTAGTGAAAAAGCTTCAGAGTATCTACAGAGGCTTCAAGTACTCCTTAACACCGCTGTGAAGAGAAATGGAGTCAGTCAGTCATCAGCAAGACATCACCTGCTGAAACAATTGAAACGCGGCTGTTGGGATCACAATCTCATCATGCAGTTAGAACTGAAACCTGAGAAACACCTTGACTTTGCAGAGCTACTTTTACATCTAAGAACAGAAGAGGATAGAAGAGCAACTAAGTTGGATCGAATGCACCATCACTTTGGAGCTTTAAAACCAAAAGTCACTGCAAAGGTACATTCTGTGCCTGACATGTCTTCTTACACTGATCCAAGTCCAAGTGTTCTCCAGGCATACATCGCTGAGACAGGAAGTTTAAAGCAGCAGCTCGCTGAACTGAAACTGCAGCTCAGCACCAAGAAACCTAAGAAACAAGAAAAATGAGACAATGCTAGTAAACAGACCAAACTCACCCACACAGAGAGCCGAGGCACAAGCTCATCAGGTAACACACAAGCCCCAGCCGAGAGCCTGGTTCTGTTTCAGATGTGGCGAAGATGGCCACATAGCCAAAACTACATCGACAAAGCTGCTGTGGACAGAAAATACAAAGAATTAAAAGCAAGACAAGATGAGTGGAAAGCTAAACAACCTTTAAACTGGATGGGCTACCAGTAAGGGAACCTACTGGAGCCAAAGAGAGAGTTGAGAATCCCGACATAAAACACAATCAAACGAGAGCTACATGTCAACACATACAAACCTCTGAGGATGAGCTCTTTAATGGTTTAGTAGGCCCAAGATCTGTTGCTATAGTTACCATTGAAACAGTGCAGTGTCAAGCAATCATTGATTCTGGTTCCCAAGTTACAACTATTTCAAAGTCATTTCATGATACTTACCTGTCTTCTCTACCTATTTTACCCCTTAGAGACATCATTGAAGTGGAGGGCGCCGGAGGTCAAAATGTACCTTACCTGGGTTATGTAGAGATTAGCATACAGTTTCCAGAAAACATCACAGGAAAAGCTGAGCTTGCTAGCACACTAGCTCTCGTTGTGCCAGATTGTAGGTCCAGTGCAGAATGCCCCGCTCTTTTAGGCACCAACATCCCCCTGATTTGGGACATTTATAGCACATGTCACACCAAACAAAACACTGACATGGTGGGGAGAGTGAAGTTACAGTGTAAGAAAGCCATTGTGATCCCACCTGGCAAAAAGAGGGTTTTGAGTGGTTATGTAAGAAGGGTACCCACTAGGGCTGGGACGACGCGTCGACGTAATCGATGACGTCGACGCAAAAAATACGTCGACGCAAAAACTGCACGTCGATGCGTCGTCACTCAGAATCAAAAAATGGTGGCGGCCGCGGCATCGAGTAGCAGCGAGTTTGGGGAGAAGAAGCTATCTCGTAATAGGATGTCAAAAGTATGGGAGTACTTTACACCTAATGGTAACGATTCGGTGGTCTGTGACCTGTGCAAAATAGAGATGGCATATCATAAAAGCACTACCGCGATGCACCAGCACCTTAAGAGGAGGCACCCGGGAGCTGCTTGTGTGGAGGAGAAGACACCGTAAGTTTTCAACTTTTTTTTCTTTCCTTGTTTGCAATGATTAACCCCGTCATTCATCCAAACCGCACCACGTAACTTTTGCTCCAGCCTCGCACACACAGAACATTTACCCACTTAAATACACACACACACACATGCCCCTCACACACTCGTCTCTTGCTGACACACTTTTTTTTAACTGACACAGACACACACTCCTCAAATACACGCTAAAGTTAGTTTTTTTTTTTATTTCTTTGTCTTTTTTTTTTTTTAAATACAACATTCATTGTTGTTTTCTAACTTTCAACTTTTAGGTTAATGTATTATTATTATTATACTTTATTGGTATGGGCAGATAATTTAGAAGTATATAGTTTTATTAACCTGTGCACTGTGTTTGTGATTTATGTTTTCAGGGACAGGGATAAGCAGAAAAGTTTGGAGGACTACTATCAGATGAAAAAAAAACACACCCCTGCACCCCCCAGGAGGCTGCTGCACTTACTGAGAGCATCCTAATTACTAAAAGTTAAACTACTGTTCACTTAACTGTAATAGGCCTAATACTTGAATTTATTTATTTATTTCACAAATTTAAATGATTAGGCTAAGTTGCTGCTGTCACACATTGTGTTGTTTTGTAAATTGCAGCTGTCACCGCTGCTGTTATTTTTTATTTATTTTATGTTGATAAGATTTTGGTTCAGATTGTGTTTTTTGCAGTTTTATTTATTGAAGGAAAGTTTTATTTTATTATTTTTTTATTATAGGATTCCATTGCCCTACAACTGTGTGCACTTTATTGTTGTATTGTTCAATACAATTCATTTTTGAACTTGAAAGAAGAAATTTGTGTTTTATTCATGGAGATAAATTAGCATTAATTGCTATATAGGTCAAATTATGGGGAGATAATCGAATCGAAATCGAATCGGATTTAAAAATGAATCGTTAGATTAATCGATGCATCGAAAAACTATTTTCTAGATTAATCAATTACAAAAATAATCGTTTAACCCAGCCCTAGTACCCACCCACAAGGGAGGTCCGCTCTTAGTAGAGCCATTCACTCAGTCTAGTCTACCTAGCGGGTTGTCTTTTTGTAGTTATGTCGAGCCCTCAGCAAACATGTTTCAAAGGTCCCATTTTGCTTAAGAACGAGACGCCACACAACATAACAGTTCCACCAAACCATAATGTAGCAGAGCTCTCCATCCCCCACTCTCTCTCTCTCTTCTGTCCACCTCATCAGACAAAGTTGAAGAGGATCAGGTGTCACAACCCCTCAGCAGTGCAGCTGAAAGAACAGCTGTGGGCCCCACCAACCACACCGACACCATAACTTTTGACTTCACTGATTCTTCACCTACGGAGGAATGGAAAGAGAGAATCACGAAAGAACTGAACTCCATTCCTGAGGTTTTTGCAAGAGGTGACCTTGACTACGGTCATACCACTGCAGTCAAACATAAGATCCGTCTCTCTGATCCAACACCATTTAAGCAGAGAGCGAGGCCAATTCATCCGTCAGATTATGAAGCTGTGAGGCTTCATCTCAAAGAGCTTTTGGATGCTGGCATTATAAGAGAATCAGAAAGCCCTTTTGCCTCGCCTATAGTTGTGGTAAAGAAAAAGAACGGTACCACCTGCTTATGCGTCGACTACCGAAAGTTGAATAATCAGACCATAAAAGATGCGTACGCCTTACCCAACATAGAAGAAACCTTTGCCGCTCTAACAGGGTCCAAATGGTTTTCCATCATGGATTTGAAATCAGGGCTACTATCAGGTGGAGGTAGACAAAGAGGACAAGTACAAGACGGCTTTTGTTACACCCATGGGCTTCTGGGAATTTAACAGAATGCCCCAAGGGGTCACGAACGCGCCCTCAACTTTCCAGCGAGTCATGGAGAAATGCATGGGCTCTCTCAACCTCAAGGAAGTCTTAGTGTTCCTTGATGACCTCATTGTGTTCGCTGACACGCTTAAGGAACATGAACGTCGTCTCATGCAAGTCTTAAACAGGCTCAGGGAATTCGGCCTAAAGTTATCAACTGAAAAATGCCACTTTTTCAAAAAGTCAGTCAAATATTTAGGCCATGTTGTCTCAGAAAATGGAGTAGAGACTGATCCTGGGAATATTGCTCCTCTGACGACCTGGCCCCGTCCAACCAATATCAGTGAGTTTTTTTTTTTAGGGTTCACTGGATATTATAGGAGGTTAGGAGTATAAGAGGCCAAACCTCTTAACGCCTTGACTGCTGGTTACCTTCCTCCACGGAAGAAGTCCAAAAATTCAAAGTTCTTCTCGAACTCCGACCTGAAACGACCCTTCAGTGAGCGATGGACCTCAGATTGTGAGGATGCATTCAAAGCACTCATTGAAAAGTTGACGACTGCTCCGATCCTTGGCTTCGCCAACCCCAGGCAGCCATATGTTTTGCACACGGACGCCAGCCTGCATGAGCTCGGAGCAGCTCTGTATCAGGAGCAAGACGGTGAGATGAGGGTAATTGCCTATGCAAGTCGAGGTTTGTCAAACTGTGAGTGGCGTTACCCCACTCACAAACTTGAATTTTTAGCACTTAAATGGGCCATCACAGACAAATTTTTTGATTACCTTTACGGTGCAGAGTTCACGGTCATGACGGACAACAACCCTCTGACCTATGTTTTGACGTCAGCCAAGCTCGATGCTGCAGGACACAGGTGGCTCGCGGCCCTGTCCAATTTCAACTTCAACATACAGTATAGAGCTGGCAAACGAAACGCCGATGCCGACGGTTTATCCAGACGTCCACAAGATCAAGCTGGAGCGGATCAAAGCGCTCAAGTGGAAGACGACAGAGTGAAACAGTTCATTTCAAGGTTCGTGGATGAAGGGAGTGAGTCAAGTTTTCCCAAGGAAGCTTTCAAAGCTATTTGTCAGAGACATGAGCTATATTGGTTTTCAGATGATGAAGAGAGCAAACACTCACCTGTTTCAGTAGAGTGTCTCGCCGTTGATGTTAGTGCTATTCCAGCTGAGTTCTCTCAGGCTGACCTTTTGCCTGGATCCAGCACTCTACCGAGGATGTCGCAGCAGGACTGGGCTGCAGAACAAAGAAATGATCCTCAGATCAGCAGAACCATTGACCTTGTCAATATGGGGAAACGTCTCACTTACCGTGTTCGTCGTCAAGAAGATCGAGAAGTCCAACTCATGCTTCGAGTGTTTGACCAACTTGTGCTTGACAATGGCGTCTTGTACAGGAAACACATGAACCAGGGTGAACGTTTCTATCAGTTAGTTCTATCAGCAAAATTCAGAGAGTTGGCACTCGAAGGTCTCCACGACTCAGTTGGTCATATGGGAATGGATAGAACGTTGGATCTTGTCCGCACACATTTCTATTGGCCAAGAATGTTTATGGATGTTGAGAAGAAAGTCTGAGCGTGAAAGGTGTGTACGTCGCAAGGCCAAGGCCGAGAAAACCGCTCGCCTTGTGAACATTCAAACAAGTCGACCACTGGAACTCGTATGCATGGACTACTTGTCTTTGGAACCTGATGGACGTGGAACAAAGAACATCTTGGTCATAACCGACCACTTCACCAAGTACGCGGTCGCTGTTCCCACAGCTGACCAGCGGGCCAAGACAGTAGCCAAGACTTTATGGAGCAGTTTCTTTGTTCATTATGGTCTACCCGAACGTCTTCACAGCGACCAAGGTCGGGATTTTGAGTCTGTCCTCATCAAAGACCTTTGTCAGCTGTTGGGAATAAAGAAAACAAGGACAACTCCATATCACCCTCGCGGTAACCCTGTCGAGAGGTTCAATAGGACACTTTTGGAAATGTTAGAAACTCTCCAAGAAGAGGATAAAGTCAACTGGCGTGACCACGTTCAGCCTCTGGTTCATGCATACAACACAACCAAAAACGACACCACTGGATTTTCTCCTTACCAGTTAATGTTTGGGAGACAGCCAAACCTCCCCATCGACGTGACATTTGGACTCAATCCAGAAGGACGCAAGAAGGTTACTCATGCAGACTATGTGAAAAAATTGAGAGAAAACCTGCAAGAAAACTACAAGCTTGCCATTGAACACAGTGAAAAAACTGCTCAGCAAACAAGCAGAGATATGACCTCAAAGTCAGAGAGTCCACCCTTGACGAAGGAGACCATGTTCTCGTCAAAAATGTCTCTTTCAGAGGTAAGCACAAGATAGCTGACCGGTGGAGTAGCACAGTCTACAAAGTTATCAAGCTCATCGATGGTTCTCTAGTTTATGTTGTTGCTCCAGTAAACTCTGAAGGCCCAGAGCGGACACTTCATAGAGACTTGTTGCTACCCTGTGGTTTCCTAGCTTCCTCTATCCAAGATGAGTTGAGGCAAGACGCTGAAAAGAGGGGTAAAACTCGAACTCCCCAGGCAAGCGAAATCCCTCAAGAGGCCGCTGACCCAGAGCAGTCATGGGAAAATGAAGAGGAAATAGATTACTATTACCCACAAACTGCTAAAGAGGATGTCACATTCCCAATGATAACCATTGTTCGTGAAATTCCTCATTCAAGAGTTGACTTGACTGAAGTGAACAATGAGGATGAACTGAACTCTGGAGTGTCCAGTCCAAACCCGGAAGCTGATGCGTTTCCTCCCATGGAAAACCAGGAAGTGAGTACACCTGAGGAAGAGGAGGAAAACTTACCTGTGGAAATAAATTTACCTGTGGAAAAAGACTTACCTGTTGAGGATGCTCCAGGAGTCGAAAGTGATTCAGTCAAAGATCAATCTGTGGATGGAAATACACATGAGATTAATGATGGAAACGTGGAAGAGGAAAAAGATGAGGACAAAACTTACCTGGCGACGAGAGAGGAATCCAGAGTGGAGGAAAAGGATGGGAATGAGTGGAGTGTGAGTGAAGATAATCCTGTTCAAGAGGAAATTGGAGGTTCCGAGGTCAGAAGGTCAACAAGACAAAGAGCTGAACCTGATAGACTGACATACAAATCACTAGGCAACCCCTTAGCCTTTGTTATGCACTCTATTCTGATCAGTTTAGATCAAGTTGTCGTGCAAGCTTTTGACCTTACTTCACCCGAGGTTGGTCAGACGTTACATGTGTAAGGTTAAGCATGCAGGGACGCACGCTGATTCAGGGGGGGAGGATGTAACACCCTTAAATTGCACCCAGTGTAATCCCCAAAATGCTCCTAGTCGATCCTGTTGAGCTGTGCAGTCTGAGTTATAGATGTAGTTCCCTTGTTTCACCAGCAGGGTGCGCATTTCCTCACACGCAAGCGCGCTCACGCTCGTAGTTCCCTCGCTGATGCCGATGAGGGCAGACCACATTAACTGAGAACAGAGCTTACAAAGTTTAATAACTAGACTAAAAGTGGTTAAAACTCTGGTTTGTTTTGAGTTGTGGATCCGTGAGGTATCCACAACCGCGAGGAGGTCCTTTGGAGTGCCGGACATTGCTGTGTTGTTGTGTTTTGATCGAAGAAAAACTCCGGTGAGTAGCAACAACTAGCGCTTAGCATAGCATGCTAGCGGATGCCGACCAAAGCTAGTTGCTAACTCATTTCATGAATAAATCTTTAGTATGTGTCAATATGTTTCTGAGAACATGTTTAAAACCAACCGGAGATACGTTACAAGTGTGTGTTTGAGTCAAGAATGTGGTTACTGTTTTATTTCTGTGTGGAAGTTATTTGTGCTAATCGAGCTATATTACTAAATGTTTCATGATATGGCTAAAAGCAAGTTAATGCTAAACAGCTAACCACGTTGGTTTTGCGAGCTGAAACACATACAGTTGTGTGCATTTGGGTTATTGAGTGACAATAATTCAGTTAATCATTCTTAAACATGATTGATATGTGGTTCAATTCATATTTTATGTGCATAATGTGGTGGTTGAAGCTAAAAAACAGTTAAAAACGTTTCATATCACACACTTTTATGTGTGTTGGCTGTTAAAAAATTCATTTTATAGCTGTATATGATACATTGTTATTGTGAATGGTCAAGTTCATTGATTTAAGATAAAAAAAAAGAGAGAGAATAAATACTGTACAGTTGATTTAGAGAAATGTGTAAAACGAGAGAAAGAGATTAACAATAGATATAAAACTGCTGCTATATGCAGGTTGGTTTTTGTTTTGGAGTATGAAAAGATTCTGATGGCGAGCCAGAGCCCAAACCCAAGGAACGTGGAGCAGGACACCGGCCTACATGCGTGGAGGGTGTGACGTCGGAACAGCTCACCGTGTATCTGGGGAAAGCATCTATCACATCATACAGATAAGATACAAAAAAAAATCACACTACCCGGGTAGATGAACAGTTACATATACAATTGCACCACCATACATTAAAGGACTAGTACAACAAGAACTGTGGACACAGACTAAATTGGACATTTGACTATTTTTGGACTCTATTTTTTTTTGTTTGTTTATTATTTTGGGCCCTTATTTCATTTGCACTTTCAAACAACATTTTTTTGTGAGTTGTAAAGTTGTTTATGCTGTTGGTTCAAACAACACTTTTTGTGGGTTGTAAAGTTGTTCATAAAGTTGAATGATAAATACCAGGTTGAATTTACTGGGTTTTGATGCATAGAGAAAGATACTAATCCAGTCATAGTTGAACAAATCCAGTGTTGGTATTAAGAGTGGCTTTCCTGCCAATAAAGAATTATTTTGTTAATCTTTTCTAAACAGTGGTTCCCGTCATTTAAATCCTCCTTGAGCGAAACTATTTCTTCTGATCCTGGCCTAACCTTGAAAGTACATGATAGTCACCTTAGCCCATGTACTGTAGACATGTGTTACAGGAGCGAGGAAATTTCATGACTGGATTGTTGCACAGGTGTCATCCTATCACAGTTCCATGCTGGAATTCACTGAGCTCCTGGGAGCGACCCATTATCTCACAAATGTTTGTAAAAAACAGTCTGCATGCCTAAGTGTTTATATACCTGTGACTGATTCCGATAATTTGGATGGGTGAGCAAATGCTTTTGGCAATATAGTGCATCAGTAACAAAACATGCTATACCCATGGTGTTTTTCATGTCAGTTGCTTTTTCTGCCTCATTTCTAACTTGAGTTAAGACATTTGTGGGTATAGGTATAGGGTATAAGTAAACCATTCATGCAACCTGTCTGGAGACATGTGAGCTGTAATACCCAAAAGATACAATCATGAGAAGAAGATGGTGTAAATGCTTTGAAGAGGCTTTATTTACAAAACTCATATGTAAAAGAGCAACATAGCTTCTTGTTAAAAATGTCAGTCCATGAGCCAAATTTGGGTTCAATGCAGTTTAGGAGCAACCAGCTATAAACCGATTTAGTTACATTAACAACAAATAGTTGTTCTACTACTTGGCTTCAAAATGTGAGTTGAACTCCACAAGTACAAAAAATATACAGTAATTTACAGTATGTTTACCGACACACGTTCTGTAGAGATGATAGAGGGAATGTAGTACCTAAAAAAGTGAAGAAAATGCTGATTTTCTTCAAAGTGAAAGGATTATTTACAGCCCTGACCCTGATTTGGGAACTCCCTGAGTCCAGTGTGGACTGCTTGCAGTTTGTGAAACCTGCTGTGTTGTATAGTTCTGCCAGTTTTGATTGATTTAAAGCAGCTTCCTACAGAGCATTTTGGAAGCAGATTACATTTAGATTTACAATAGAGCTAGACACTTTACTTAATCCTCTAAAAACTTCTGACATTTAATGACACAAAAGATGTGTAAGGAGAAAATTGTTTCACATTCTGCCTCAGTGACAAATAGGGCCGCACTGAAGTCTGGACCTCTGTATTTTTCCAAGGCGGCTATAACAGAAGTGATGAAATAATTGCCTAAACAACTTCATTTGGGTGCCATAAACGCATTATACCGTACCAAAATAGCTGACCTTATTAACTGACCACTGGTATATCTCTTTCCCTGAAGACAATTATCTCAGCAGTCTCTGGACTCGTTAATTTATGAACTAACCATAATAAAATTCTCCTCAATTTTCTGCTGATTACTGATGCCAGTACTAGGGCCCTATGAAATCCATTTTATTTTTTCCCAAATTACGTTTTAATTTTTTTCATTTTCGGTGTTTTTCGGTTTTTCATCTTTGAGAATTCCGTTGTAAGCATTTTATGCAAATTTAACAGTATATAACGTAATGAAATATAGACAATTTTTGCAATTATAACTGTAAACTTTTATGTTTTTATACAGTTAAACATATTGTGTCCAACAAAACATTGTTTAAAAAAAAAAAAAAATCTGGGAGGTCTGGGCCTCTCTGCTAAAGCTGCTGCCCCCGCGAACCAACTCCGGACCAAGCGGGAGCTAATGGATGGATGGAAGCGATCCTCGCATGTTTATTTTTGTGTCCATTCAATCGTGTGCTGACAAAATTTGCAGAATTTTGAATCGCCAGACACATAATAATCTCGGAGAAGCTGCTCTGCCCCGTACCTGAGAGTAAGCCGCCAGTTCCTTCACTTCTTCGCTGGTTTCTCAGGTGGCCGCTTCAACGTGTTTTCTTTTTTTTTGTTAATGAGGAAAGCGGGGGCAGGAGGGGGCAGAGAAGCTAGAGTGTCCCCACCGTTTAGTGACCCCTCTTGGAACAGTTTCTCAAAAGAAAAGTTCCTTTTAGTCTGGGAGAGAAAAAAACAACCTTTTACGCAAATTGCCGTTCAGTTCTGTTATATTGCGCATTTAAAGTGAATTCCGTTTTTAATCTCCAATTCCGCGATTCCGTCCACAATTCTGTGATTGCGGATTCCATAGGGCCCTACAGTACCAACATAATCCACTGATGCTTCTGACGCAGTACTTAAAGGTGGGGTGGGTGTTGTTTTTTTGCAACACTTTTTACAATATTGCCTGAAAACCTTTTCACATTTCCATTGCACCCACTGAAATAAAATGTTTGCAAAAAAAACTAAACATTTTGGTCCAGTCTAGAAGGTATAATCAGAGAAAAACTCTGACCAATCAAAAAAGTGATCATCACTATTTTGATTGGCTGCCTAATACGTCCATCAAATATCACCCCTCCCTCCCTCCCTCCCTATGGTTCATGCAGTCGTGAATCGTGTGAAGGCGTGGTTTCGAGGGGTGAGCTGAAGAGGAGGAGGCGGAGCCTTTGGGAGGAGGGAGGGAGTGTATATTTTCAAAATCTCACTTGAGTTGGATTGCTGGAACCGTTTTTCAAACAACACCTACTCCACCTTTAATGACAACATTAAATTATCATGCTCTTGTTGTCATGGCAATGGGACTGATGCAAAGGTGAAGACATTCTCATAAAATAAAACTGCAGCTTACTGCAACTTCTGAGTGATATGTAAATGGCCTGCACTTATATACTGCTTTTCCACACCAACATTAGATTGGCTTCTCATTCACCCATTCACGCTCACATTCATACACCGTTGCATGGGCGGTTGCTACCATGCAAGGTGCTGCCACTGGGGGCAAGTTAGGGTTCAGAGTCTTGCCCAAGGACACTTTGGCATGTGGACAGTTGGAGTCGGGATCAAACCGCCAACCTTCCCGTGACTGGATGACCCACTCTATCAACTGAGCTACAGCCACCCATACCTTTTTCTCTGGGGGTGGGAGGCACTGATAGCTTGAAAAGAGGCTGCTGATAGCTTTTTTTTTTTTTGCGGGAGTCTCTTTCTCGACCTTCATAAATTCCTCATACTGCCCTGGATGACTGCTCTTAGGATAAGTAATTCAATTTGTGGTGTTGAAGGACTGGGTTGAGACTCCTCACATGACTGATGTTTAGCATTCATTGCAAATAGCAACTTTATCACTTTCCGACACTTTAAAAATCTCCACAGAGCAGACATCTTTGGTTTGGGGAATCACCATGTTGGTGGATCTCAAATCTAATTTTGGTTTGGATCCCCAGTATAGAGGCTCCAGTGGGACAGGTCTACCAGAATTCTTCCAGAAAGAGTTAAATATTATATTTATCATGAGTAGGCAAAAATGAACATGTCAATAGTGTCGTGGTGTCTGATACTGTTCCAGCCGTTCATTTTTGTGGGCAGGTCAGTTTAGGTTGGTTTAAGGTTCAACCTGACTGGAACAGGTTCGCTGGAGCGTAGGGCTGCAGACAGACAAATTACAGGGAACATTGTGAAATGGAAACGACAGGGCAGAGCTCAGGTACATACCAAAGTAGAAAGGCAGCTGAACAGGCACCTTCCTGCAGCATGCTGACCTTCTTAAAGCACTGGTGATAGAAGAGACAGGGGAAACGTCCACACAGGAACAAGAGGAAACAGGGAGGAGTTGACACATAAGAGAGAATCACAATGTGATCTTGTTATTTAATAGCACCTTATATAAATATACAAATATGAGAATAGAATCGATGGCTTCCTTGAGAATCTGTTCAATGGCGTAATGTGAATTCTTTTTCAAAATAATAAAAGATAAAACATCAGACAGAAGATAAAGGTTGCACTTCTTACCTTTTTCATTGGCATTTTTAACACAAGTTAATGTATAGATTTAACGTAATAAATAGATCATAGATGAATTTTCTACCCAACAGTATAGAGTATAAACTTTTTAATATTAGTATGGGGGAACAAAGAGGAAGGCTGAACTTTGATTCTTTGAATGGCTCTGTGGTAGTGGAAGTGTATTGCAGTAGCTCCAGTCATATTGTGTCTTTGAGATTGAGATCTTTGGTTTAGATTTAAAAAAATGTTTTTTGAATGATTTTTGAATCACTTTTTTGTCATTGGTTCAGCTGCTGTTGGTGTTGGTAGGATTTCTGCAAAAGAGAAACCATGACAGAAACCATGACAATGGGAAATGGCTTACATCTGGGTTGAGCTGACTGAGCTTTCCAAAACTCAAGTAACGCCTGGAATAAGACCCCAAAAATATATGATGGGTTGAGACACTGGTGACGTAGAGCAGGAGCAAAGAGGAGAGCAAAGAGGAGGATGATTAAAGCATTGTTCTTTGTTCAGTCCACATGGGGAATGTGGGATCACTGGCAAGTTTAACAGATGAGCTTGGAGTGTTGATGAGGACACAACAGGGATGCCAAGAATTCAGTATTATATGTTTAACTGAGAGATAACAGGAACATGGACAACCCCTGTAACAAATGGTGTAATCCTGGATATGTTACTGTGAAGAAGCATCTCTGCACTGTGGATAATGGACTGCTCACTGCAAGTTTCTGGCCATATTGTCTCTCCTGACTTTCCCTGTCTGCAGTTCAAAGACTTTGTGAATCCCTGAAGTTAAATTCTGTATGTGAAATTCCAAATCATGTTACCAGCTGACGGTGCACGTGATATCATCAGCTCAGCTGTTGCCAGGCTACACAATAATCATCATTTCAACCAAACCATGCCTCTCTTTCTGCACTTTTGTCAAAAATATTTGTGAACTGAATCATATTTTTGTTCTTTACTTGCTGACATGAAATCAGATCTGTTCATGACTGCCCATGTAAAACACAGCTAAAATAAAATGCTAAACTGTTGAACACAAACAGTGCTTTAACTTTTATTTGTCATTCATGCACCTTGAACAGCAGCTGTCTTATCTCACGCCAGAGCTTGGATTGGAAAGAATTTGCATGACATTTTTGACGCAAATTACACATAATTATAGACAGCAAAGAATGTTTGCTGACTGTCTGTCAAAGATGACGCCCACATTTACAGTTTTCTTATGCCGTGACTAACAACACTGTAACAAGGGGAGTGTGGCAGCCTAAACATGTTCTCGTATTTAACAGATTGAAATCCAAATCCAAATCTGCTGTCTCCGTGGGCCTTTGGACCAGATCTGACACTTTTAATACTTGCCATGACTTTACATCAGCTTTACATCATCCTGTAAGCTTGTAGAGGGTTCATCCTCTTCAGAGACCCTTCTCTTCTTTCTGGAGGACTGATGGTCAGGACTGGAGCTTCTTTTAGATTTGTTTGTCGTGCTTTTTCTCTCTGCACTCCGTAGTGTCATATGCAAATGAGCATTTCCATTCTATTTCCCATTAACAGGAGCAACAGCCCTAATATATATATATATATATATATATATATATATATATATATAGATATAGATATATATATATATATATATATATATATATATATATATATATATATATATATATATATATATATATCATATATATATATTAGGGATGTCCCGATCCCTGATCGGGATCGGCCTTCGATCTTAAAAATTTAAGGTGGATCGGATCGGCCGATCAGCCTTATTATAACACCGATCTTTTTTTCATTATTTTTTTCCTCAAAAAGTGATCCTGATTAACACAAATTAATAAAGTAATCATATTACACAAACAAAAATATTTTTTAAACTATATACATTTAATAATTTGCACTGAAATGAAGTTTCCCAGCAGCGCTGTCTTGTATCCACCTTAAAAGTTTTAAGACCAGCGGCGTCAGGCTAAACTTTAGCAAAAATATCAGCAGTGTGGCAGCACTATAAAATTACAAAGGCCGATGCTTCAACTGCGACTTGCAACGTGTGGAAGGCTGATATATCATGATGGGTAAGTAAGAAGAGAGTTTACAACACCACCAATTTAATCAGACACTTAAAAAAGCAGGCAGCACCGATCACCGCAGCCTTCTGTCAGGTGCCGTGGTGCCGACGGCTGCAGCTTCAGAGCTGCTGCCGTCAGCACCAGCTTCGGCAGCAAACGCTCTGTGAAACTTTTAAAAGAAAGAAACTCCCGAAAGACTCGGAGAAATACAGAAAAATCACCGAGCTAATCGCGGAATGTATTACTGAGGACACGGAGTTTGTGGAATACAAGGCATTTAACCGGCTCATTAATTACCTCGAGCCTCATTCCCGTCATTACATGAACGACAAAGGACACAAAGGTGCGTGAACATGTGCAGCGGGTCTTAAATGAAGTTAAGTTAATATTTTATGTTATTGTTATTCTGATGTGATTTCATTGATTGCAAAGACTTCTGCTAGTGTTTTCATTGCCTTAAACTGCTAGCCAAGTTCACCTGCTGCTATTTAAATGAAGTGCTTTGTTGTTTAGTACTGAGACTGTTGAACAGTCACTGTTCTGTAACTAAATGTGTTTTATAATAATTCTCCCAAACAAAAAAGAAAGAAAGAAGAGTGTTTAAATAAGTTATTGTTTATTTTATGACATGATAAAAGCTATTAATCTCAGCTTGGATGCAGGCCTATTTATTAATGCACACAGGAAATAAAATGCATAGGAAATTAAACTCTGTTTGCCCACTCAAAAGAAGTGAAATCGGATCGGAAAAAAATCGGAAATCGGCCGATCATCAAAATTAAAAGATCGGAATCGGATCGGGACCCAAAAAACGTGATCGGGACATCCATAATATATGTATATATATATATATATATATATATATATATATATATATATATATATATATATATAAACTGTGCCTGCCTGAATATTATAGGCTACAAATCCCTTCGAGACTGCTCGGCCAGTCCGAGACATTGCGAGACCGAGACAAGACCGAGACCAAGGACTGTCGAGGCAAGACCAAGACCACAAAAAAGTGGTCTCGAGAACTACAAGTCTACATCTGGGTTGAGTTGACTGACTGAGCTTTTCAAAACTCAAGTAACGCCTAGAATAAGACCTCAAAAATATATAATAAGTTGGGGCACTGGCAACGTAGAACAGGAGCAAAGTGGAGAGCAAAGAGGAGGATGGTTGAACCATGGTTCTTTTTTCAGTCCACATGGGAAATGTGGGATCACTGGCATGTTTAACGAATGAAGAGAGATGCCAGGAATTCAGTGTTACGTTTAACAGAGGCAGCACGGTTGCTTGGTACTGTTGCCTCACAGCGAGAAAGTTCCTGGTTTGAACCTCGGCAGGAGTCTTTCTGTGTGGAGTGTGATGCTCTCCCCCGTGCTTGCGTGGGTTTCCTCCGGGTACTCCGGCTTCCTCCCACAGTCCAAAGACATGCATGTCAGGTTAATTGGTGGTTCTACATTACCCGTAGGAGTGATTGTGAGTGTGCGTGCTCGTTTGTCTACATGTGGGCCTGCGATGGACCTGTCCAGGGTGGATTCCTGCCTTTTGCCCGAAGAGAGTTGGATAGACTCCAGCAGATCCCCGTGACCCTGCATAGGATTAAGTAGGCATAGATAATGGATTGATTGATGTTTAACTGAGAGATGACAACAGCAACATGGACAACCCCTGTAAGAAAAGGTATAATCCTGGATCTGTTACTGTGAAGAAGTATCTCTGCACTTTGGATATTGGACCACTTACTGGTCATATTGTCAAGAACTTTCTTTCCATATTGTTTAACTATGCATTAAAAATAGTAATTACTTAAATGTAAACAAAATCAGCCCACAATTAACATATCATACAAAATGTCATATTTTCATTTTTTACCAGTAGTATTCAATAATTGTCCAAAATAACCCAAGATAGATGTAATGTCTACAATGAATGCAGATTAGCAAGTAAACTACGAATTAGCCCATTCATATATGTAATATATATCAATGAATTAGCCAGTGCTACTGCTACAAGATCCATAATTCTTTCTACAGTAGTCCTAAGAATAAGGTGGATAGGTTCTTTTCTTTTTCCACTGCAGCATAATCAAACTGTAATCAGTAATAGTTATGACCAGTAAGACATATTGGTTTATACTCTTAATAACAAAACAAGAATGTTATTTTCTACCTTTTTATTTTTCACTGTACTGAAAACGTACTGAACCATGACCCCTAAACACACATGGAATGTAATCAAGCACATTGCATTCACACCGGACTGGAAGTCCGACATATGTTGTGTCTGGGTCAGTCACATCATCCGGAGGCGTTATTTCCCCTCCATTTTCCGGGATAGGTGGGACCCTGAGGATGCACAAAGTCACTGTTGTCCCCAGTGTCCTGGAATCACAGCACTGATAGGCTGTCCCGAAACGTCTTCATGCAAATATTTCGTCAAACTTGAATTTTTTTTCTACTTGCGCGAAGTTGCAGCAAACCCACAATTCACCCCGCCAGCACAAATTCATGTGCTCCTACAGTACAAGTTCTTGGTTCTCTCTCTACCATCCCCTCACTTGACATCTTCCCTCATCTACCTGTCTTTTTCCCGCCCCCACCAGTTTTTACAATATGAGAAGTAGAAAGTACATATTTGTGTGCATAAATTTAGGCAGTGAAGGTAAAAAGTCATCAAAAATGACTTTAAACGTCATAAGACAACATTCCAAAATATGAGCAAATGAGCATTTACATTCTATTTCCCAGAAATAGAATGTAAATGTAAAAACAGAAACACCTTAGTCTCTGTTCTAACAGAGTAAAGGGGGCAAACCTGATACTAAAGACATACAGAGATTCCTTCAGTTCTTTGAAACATGGGTCATTTCATGTTACCTTAAACTAAACGTTTTACTCACACTTATAAACCAACATGAAAATATTGGTGCTCCTTGTAATACCTTATGATTTACTAATGAATATATCAGCAGTATTAGACTTTGGCCTTTCTGATCATAATTTTTTATCCTAATCTTTTGTCAGTGATTTTTATTGCTATTTAAACGAAAAACAATAAACAACGCAGATATTTCAATATTCATGTCATAACTAGCATACCTCAACATTAGATATGCAACCATCATACCTCCAAACAGTTTGTAATAACTTCAGAACGATGAACGATGCTAGGTAAGATTATCTCTCAGCTAAAATCAGCTATGTCTTTTTAAGATCCCATTCCCATGTACTTTTTTTTCAAATCTTTTTGTCGTTCTTTCTTTCATGATTTCCATGCAATTGTAAATTTTGGTGTTTGTCTTTAGATCGGTGTATTCCTACTGCTTTCCTGATTATCAGATTTAAGCCCATTATTGAAAGAAAGTTTAGATGCTTCTGTACTTGATGTCTTCGAACATGGTCTGTAGTTAACACTTAAGATTGTTGTAATGAAATTGTTTGAAACCAACAGATTTTATAACTTAACTGGATTTCAAAGTAGACACAGCACAAAAAAAAGCTCATGTAAGGATGACTTTCAAAAATGGCATTTTATCACCTCAAAAATGTTTCCAGAATTTAAGAAAATTATCTCAGCAGCCTCTGGACTTATTGCTTTATGAACTAACATTAATTAAAATTCTCCTGAATTTTCTGCTGATTTCTCATACCAGTTCCAACATAATCCACTGATGCTTCTATTTTTCCCCGCTGATCCACTAATGCTTCTGACGGAGTACTTAATGACAACATTAAATTACGATGCTCTTGTTGTCATGGTGATGGGACTGATGCAAAGGTAAAGACATTGTCATAAAAGAGGCTGCTAATAGCTTTTTTTTTTTCTTTTTGGGGGGGGGGGGTCTCTTTCTCAACCTTTACAAATTCCTCATACTGGCCTTAATAATGGCTCTTAAGATGAGTAATTAAATTTGTGGTATTGAAGTATCCTCGCATGACAGACATTTCGCATTCATTGCAAACAGAAACTTTATCACTTTCCAACACTTTAAAAATCTCCACACAGCAGACATCTTTGGTTTATGGACCACCATGTGAATGGATTCAAATCTAATTTTGGTTTGGTATCCCCAGTATTTCTTAATCCCTGGTGACAAGTATAGAGGCTCCAGTGGGACAGGTCTACCAGATTTCTTCCAGAAAGAGTTTAAAGATCATATTTATCATGAGTGGGCAAAAATGAACATGTTAATACTGCAGTACGCTCTTCTAGGTGTCCATACAGAAAGACCAGGGATGTCCCGATCCCGATCCCCTGATCGGATCGGCCTTCGATCTTAAAAATTTAAGGTGGATCGGATCGGCCGATCAACCTTATTATAACGCGCCGATCTTTTTTTCATTATTTTTTTCCTTAAAAAGTGATCCTGATTAACACAAATTAATAAAGTAATCATATTACATAACAAAAATATTTTTTAAACTATATACATTTAATAATTTGCACTGAAATGAGGTTTCCCAGCAGCGCTGTCTTTTATCCACCTTAAAAGTTTTTAGACCGGCGGCGTCAGGCTAAACTTTAGCAAAAATGTCAGCAGTGTGGCAGCACTATAAAATTACAAAGACCGACGCTTCGACTGCGACTTGCAACGTGTGGAAGGCTGAGATATCACGAGGGGTAAGTAAGAAGAGAGTTTACAACACCACCAATTTAATCAGACACTTAAAAAAGCACGCAGCACCGATCACCGCAGCCGACAGCACCAAAGCTGGTGCCGACGGCACTGTTCTGCCGATGGCAGCAGCTTCGGCAGCAAACGCTCTGTGAAACGCTCAGAGAAATACAGAAAAATCACCGAGCTAATCGTGGAATGTATTACCGAGGACGACCAGTATGTGGAATACAAGGCATTTAACCGGCTCATTAATTACCTCGAGCCTCGTTCCCGTCATTACATGAACGACAAAGGACACAAAGGTGCGCGAACATGTGCAGCGGGTCTTGAAAGAAGTTAAGTTAATATTTTATGTTATTTTTATTCTGATGTGATTTCATTGATTGCAAAGACTTCTGCTAGTGTTTTCATTGCCTTAAACTGCTAGCCAAGATCACCTGCTGCTATTTAAATGGAAGTGCTTTGTTGTTTAGTACTGAGACTGTTGAACAGTCACTGTTCTGTAACTAAATGTGTTTTATAATAATTCTCCCAAACAAAATAGAAAGAAAGAAGAGTGTTTAAATAAGTTATTGTTTATTTTATGAGATGATAAAAGCTATTAATCTCAGCTTGGATGCAGGCCTATTTATTAATGTACACAGGAAATAAAATTCATAGGAAATTTAACTCTGTTTGCCCACTCAAAAAAAGTGAAATCGGATCGGAAAAAAATCGGAAATCGGCCGATCATCAAAATTAAAAGAAAGGAATCGGATCGGGACCTAAAAAACGTGATCGGGACATCCCTAAGAAAGACACTGGGCTTTAGCATAGTATAAAATGAAATTTTAGTAAATAGATATGGGAACAAACAGTCCATTACAAAAAGGAAAAGAAGAGAGACGAAAACTGATGTTCAGCTTGTAGATTTCCACCATGGGTCGATAAAGGCTGGCTTTATCTTACAACATAAAGACAGGATCATTTATTTGGTGATCATATCATGTGTCACCTACAGCTTCAGCTCTGAAATGCTGATATTAATGAGTGGATAATTCACCACTCACAAATATATGTAGTGTAGTTTAAAGAGTTCAATATTTAGTAAAGGCGTTCCGAGCTTGAGGAAATTATGTCAGAAACAAAGCACACACCTAAATGTTGTGGTGTCTGATACTGTTCCAGCCGTTCATTTTTGTGGGGAGGTCAGTTTAGGTTGATTTAAGGTTCAACCTGACTGGAACAGGTTTGCCGGTTCGTAGGCTGCAGACAGACATATTACAGGGAACATTACAGGTTCATTCTGATGCCTCAGAGCATCGAGGAGATTATCCGTCAGTCGTCTCACTCCACCTCTGTTAAGGTGTGGGCCTTTTCTTTGAAACAGATCATCTCTTTGCCAGAAAAGATTAAAGTTCTCAATAAAATGCAGGAAGTAAATGTGGACTTCTTACCACTGGATTCCATTGGGAGCATATCATGAAGTCCTTTTTCAGTTTATTTAGTTTATTTCAGGTTATTTATTGTTGCCGGAATTGTTACTTTACTGAATCAGACATTTACAACTCTGTCCAACGATTCTCATATACTCATACCCTCATACAGAGTAGGGATGGAACAGTTTTTGGTATTACTGTAAAGTGCGGTAAAATTTTACGCGATAACGATTACTGTTTATGTTTGACTTCATCTCATTATCGCGGTTGATTTCCGGGATATGTCAGCCTCATTCAAGTCTTCGAGCGGCTCACGACTGTGTCTCGCGTGAATATGTAGCTTGTAACATCGGCATTGTAACGTGAGCATGGCGAAAAGTGGTGATAGCACGCAGGACATTTATCAACCCACTAAAAGGATGAAATCCGAGGTCTGAACATATTTTGTTTTTGTTTTTTAAAGAATGCAGAGGGACAACTGGTGGAGGACAATGATCCTGTCTCCAGAGCACTTGTTTACATTGTATTATAATTCATACAAGCAACTTGAAGGAGCTAAGCCTAATGCTTCAAGCTACTGAGATGTTTGACCAAGAGTAACCTGGTTGACGCGCTTCCGCTAACTCATATTTTGAAAATGTTACTGTTTCGTGTTGATCGAAAAAGGACCGTAATGATGTTCTTCTGATGCAAATAAAATATTAATTTGTTCTATTAACTGATCCGACAATCATAAAGAGCCGGGACGGGAGTCCCCGACGTAGCGGCGGCTGCATGCTGCCCCCGTCCAGCTGTCTACACGCCGGATGAGTCAGCTAGCCTGGCAGGGGACGTCTGGTGACCTGGTGGGGCCCAGCACCGCCAGGGGAGACGACAACGGCCTGGTCCAGTCCGCATGATGAACCGGGCTCTGGGACGGTCGGCTCCGTCGCTCGCTAGATTGAATGGAGCTTGGTCTTCCCAGGGGAGATGGTCTGGTTCATCGGTGTTTCCTCCTCTGACCTGGAGATATCTCACTTGTCATCGTTTTGGAGATATACTGGTTCTAACGGCTGTTAACTGTTTTAACGGCTGTTACCTGGAGTTAGCACTCGGACCACGGGACCGGGCGTGAAAAGGAGCGCTGGAAACTAGCAGCTCCCCTAGTACACCAGATTTTTCCTGGTGTACTGAAACTTGAATTTCCCCCTTGGGGGATTAATAAAGTATTTTGAATTGAATTGAATTGAATTAAATTGAGTTGAATAACGCCGGCAGTTTACACCACAGCAGTCAAAAACCTTTTGCCCTTCTGGGTCAAACAGCTAACCAATAACAGGCAGCTACCTTTATACCTGACCCTCAGGTAAAAACACAACGACACCCACGGACACAGAGTGAATTACTAAAGTGTTATTAAAGTGTTTTTTTTTTATTTGCACCAAACAAATAAGCTTTGTTCCTGTTATTTATTTTGTTCATTTAAAATAAAACCTCTTTCTGTCCCAGTTGTTTGCCCTTTAAACGTGAAAGTTTCATTTTGATAAAATTTTGGCTTCTGATGTTTTAGTATGACAAGAAAATCATAAGATTTTGTGAAATTATTTAAATGTATGTGTTTTTTAGACATTTGTACACAGTGTAAACCGTGATAATTTGGTCACTATAATCGAGATATCAAATTTTCTATATCGTTACATCCCTAGAGCAGTGACACACGCAGTGGATCAACAGAAAGTTTCCTCTTGGCATTAAAAAGATTTATTTCAAAGAGAGGACTGTGCAGAGTAATCTACTCATACCATGCAAAAACATTCAAGAGAATGATTAATTTTTTTAATTGTCTTTTAATCTTTTAGTTTTTAGCTCCAGTATTTCCTCATGGGGGCCCTCCACGCTGGGAGGTGTGTCTGTCTCTCAGGTGTGGTGCCTCTCAGGTGCCACACCTGAGAGGCGCCACCTGAGGGGGGGACAGGTTTTTATTATCTGTTATGATTCTGTTTTGTTTTATTTTGTGAAGCACTTTGGGTTGCATTTTTAATGTATGAAAAGTGCTATATAAATAAAGTTTGATTTGATTTGACTTGAAGATCTAAAGGAACTGTGGAATGCAATGAAAGAGTCCGAGCTGTTGGAATACTTTTCTAAAAAGGGAATCAAGTGGAAATTCATTGCAGAAAGAGCAGCTTGGTGGGGTGGTTTTGAGAAACGACTAGTGCATTCTGTAAAAGGCTGTGTCAAGCGAGTGATGGGAAGAGCATCTCTTAACTTTGAAGAGTTAACGTTGCTTTTCTCTGAGATAGAAGCCACTATCAACTCAAGGTCACTCACGTTCGTGTACAATGAGATATAGGAGCCCAATCACTGACACCAACTCATTTCCTAATAGGGAAAAGACTCACCTCCTTACCACCAAAGCCATTCTCAACAGCAGGTCATACAACAAGTACAACAAGTAAAACAAAGAACAGCTGACTTGACGATGGAAGTACCGCCACAGAGTTGTCAATGAATTTTGTTTCAGATGGAGAAGAGAGTATTTGCTGGACCTCCGATCGGCTCACACTTGTCAAACCCAAAATCCAACTCAACTCAAAGCAGGAGATGTAGTTCTCGTTGGAGATGACAAAATGCCACATCAAATGTGGAGCACCGGATTTGTCACAGAACTGTTCCCAAGAAGAGATGGTCTAGTGAGATCCTGTGCTGTGCGCACTCTGACTGGGACAACTTTAAGAAAACCCGTCCAGCTGTTATATCCTTTTGAAGTCAATGCATGAACTGTCTTCTTGGGGGGAGGATGTTGAATATTTGTTTGTGATGTTTAAAACATATGGTTTAAGATTAGAATTATAAGTTAATGGGTGAATATTGGGCACTTAAAAAATAAGAAAATAGACACAAGATGCAAATGTGTTTGAACTATTTGTTGTTAAAAGGTTACACGCTGCTTTGGAAGTATTTTGCCTGTTTTTCCATGGAAATGTTTGTTACAATTTATATGCCAGACCGCTAGAGGGCACTGTTCTGCCATTTTTGGCAATAAGCCTGCAGAATCACAAATCTGTTGTAAAAGGATGACCACGGAAACACCTGGAAATTTTTTCCTTTGAAAACTGATGGTTGCAGCTAGAATTCACAACAACAACTGCAATTTTAGGACATTGTTTCAGAAACAAAGCACACATCTACATGTTGTGGTATCTGATACTGTTCTGGACTTTCATTTTTGTGGGCAGGTCAGTTTAGGTTGATTTAAGGTTCAAGCTGACAAACAGGTTTGCCAGGGCTTGGGCTGCAGACAGACCTATTACAGGGAACATTGTGACATGAAAACTGCAGGACAGAGCTCAGATACATACCAATGTAGAAAGGCAATTGAACAAGCTCCTTCTTGCAGCATGCTGGCTTTCTTAAAGCGCTGTTGATGGAAGATGAAGGGGCAGACAAGGGAAACATGCACACAGGAACAAGAGGGAACAGGGAGGAGTCGACACACAAGAAAGAGAATCACATCGTGATCTTGTTATTCAATAGCACTTAATATAAATGTCCAAATATCAGAATAGAATTGATGGCTTGCTTGAGAATCTGTTCAATGGAATAATGTGAATTCATTTTCAAAATAATAAAAGATAAAACATCAGATAGAGATAAAGGTTACACATCTTACCTTTTCATTGGCATCTTTAGCACAAGTTAATGTATTTATTTAACTTAATAAACAGATCCTTTCCAAAAAAAAAGACTTCATATCAATTTTCTACCCAACAGTATAGAGTATAAACTGTTTAACATTAGTATGGGGGAACAAAGAGGAAGGCTGAACTTTGATTTCTTGAATGGCTCAGTGGTAGTAGAAGCGTATTGCAGTAGCTCCAGTCATATCTTGCCTTTTTATTTACTTGAGAACTGGTATAGAATTTAAAAAAACTTTTCATTAATGATTTTTGAATCATTTTTTTGTCATTGGTTTGGCTTCTGTGGTGTTGGTGGGATTTCTGCAAAAGAGAAACCATGAAATTGGCAAAATGGCTTACATCCGGTTTGAGCTGAAAACTCAAGTAACGCCTGGAATAAGACTCCAAAAATATATGATGAGTTGAGACACTGGTAATGTAGAGCAGGAGCAAAGAGGAGAGTAAAGAGGAGGATGATTAAGCCATTGTTCTTTGTTCAGTCCACATGGGGAATGTGGGATCACTGGCAAGTTTAACAGATGAGCTTGGAGTGTTGATGAGGACACAACAGGGATGCCAGGAATTCAGTATTATATGTTTAACTGAGAGATAACAGAAACATGAACAACCCCTGTAACAAATGGTGTAATCCTGGATACGTTACTGTGAAGAAGCATCTCTGCACTGTGGATATTGGACCGCTCACTGCAAGTTTCTGGCCATATTGTCTATCGTGACTTTCCCTGTCTGCAGTTCAAAGACTTTGTGAATCCCTGAAGTGAAATTGCATATTGTGGAGCCTCACTTCACCCCCGACCAGGTGAGAGTAGGCAGAGGGCCAGCCAGCACAGGGAGAAACGGCGACCCTCACTTGGTCTGGTCGTCGAAGGTACATACGTCCCTAATTACATGCTCCACCAGCTGGATGCACTGCCACCTGTGCAGGGCCCAGCTGGGGCAGGTTACTAATCACCAGCTTTGGTTAAAAAGACCAAGGGTCTCCTCCTCACTGTGTGGCTGGCTCCTGCAGGAGGAACTACTCTGTCGGGCAGTAAGTGTTGCTCCACAATGTTTTGAAGAACATTATTTAAGTTTTGAGACACTAATCAGACGTTTCCTTTCCTCCCCTAGGCATTCTAGGAGCCTGAGTAAACCCCTGAAGGGAGAGTTTTGTGTTTTTCCACACTGTTTGCTTTAAAATTAAACACCACGCTTCGGCGTGTCAAACGTGACCACCTGCCTGAGTGTCATACCTCGACCTGCGTCATCACAATATGTGAAATTCCAAATCACGTTACCAGCCGACAGTGCACGTGATATCATCAGCTCAGGTGTTATCAGGCTACAAACACAACAATTATCATCATTTCTAGAGAATTTAACCAAACCGTGCCTCTCTTTCTGCACTCGAAAATATTTGTGAACTGAGTCATTTTTTTATTGACTTGTGCTTTTTCTTTACCTGCTGACATGGAATCAGAACTGTTCATGACTGCCCATGTAAAACGCAGCTAAAATAAAATGTTAAACTGTTGAACATGAACAGTGCTTTAACTTTTGTTAATCATACACCTTGAACAGAAGCTGCCATATCACACAGTAGATCTTGGAATGGCAAGAATTTGCATGACGTTTTTCACCCTAATTACACATAATTATAGACAACAAAGAAAGTTTGCTGACTGTCTGTCAAACATGACCCACATTTGCATTTTCTTATGCCGTGACTAACGACACTGTAACAAGGGGAGTGTGGCAGCCTAAACATGGTCTCATAATTAACAGATTTAAATCCAAATCCAAATCTGCTGTCTCCGTGGGTCTTTGGACCAGATCTGTCACTTTTAATACTTGACTTTTACGTCAGCTTTACATTATGGTGGAAGCTTGTAGAGGGTTCATCCTCTTCAGAGACCCCTCTCCTCTTTCTGGAGGCCTGATGGTCAGGACTGGAACTTCTTTTAGATTTGTTTGTCGTTCCTTTTCTCTCTGCCGTAGTGTCATGCTGTTATTCCAGTCTACATATAAAAATCAAGAAAGCAGTCGGTTTGTTGTCTTTTTTTGACATTGTTGAAAATCATTTTATTTCACTTTATGATACAGACTTAGATCACAAACCTGATCAGATTGAGGAACATAAGATCAAAATCAGGGACTCCAGGACTTATTGCTGTGTCAAGGGGCTGAAGCAGAGCACGCAGGTCTGCGCTGCTACGACTTGGCACTTTCTACATTTCCAGCAGTCTCGGGACATATTTGTCCAGTCCATCAAAGAAAGACCGATGAAGTTCAGTTGAAACCAGGGGCAGGAACTCTGCACTGATCTGTAATGACTTATCAGTGGTTTCCTTACAACATAAAGTACACTAAAGCAAAGAGGTCGACTTTGGCTCTCATAGGCCAATGAAATGTAAAATGATTTATTTTCTTCTGTTCCTTCATCTCTTCTATCAGAGCTATTCTCTCAGTTTCCAGGCCATCTAGAGACTTTCCTTTTGGAATATCTGGCAAGAAGTTGATCTTAGAGCATCTGGCTTTCTTTAGTTTCCTGCTCCCATTTGATGTGCTTGACCTCTTTTGGTTGATTGCAAGCTCTGGGCAACCAGCCCAGTATTTCTGATGGAGTTTTCACATCTTAAAAGTGAGGCTAAACTTCTAGTAGTACCTTCCATGGGAAGAACCTGGCTCTCTTAAACAGGGATGCTTTTCAACTCGGGCTTTAGCAACATCTTCAATTTGTTTTGATGTTGGATATGCATTGTACTCATACAAAGCACTGCCTACTCTGTCCAGTATGTCTCTTTTCATAGCAGCAGTCACAGTAAGTAGAGAACCTTCTTTTTAATAAACCTAATTTCCTTTTCTGAGCTTAACATCATAAGTGATAGTAGTTAGGATGAAAAAGTTGGGCCATTGCTTGGAATTTCCTGTGTAGCTGATTTGGACACATGCAAAATTGTTTCCATACTTAGGAATAAGGATGCAAGTCTGTGCCTAATTTATTCTCCATTGTTTTCAGTATCATCTTAATCATTTGGAGAGTTATCATAAACTAATGAAACAACACACTCTGATTCTTCCTCACTGGTTTCTGCTGATCTGTAATTACAAATTAGCTTAGATCTTATCTTTTGAAATTCAGATTTACCGTGATATCTACTTTTGTGTGCAGTGAAGGTGGAATACACACCAGAGTTAAACTGGCATTGCTCAAAGGACAGTTGACAGTTTCCTTACTTTTTAAATGAGCTCCCAAATGAGTAAAGTATTGCTTAAGAGTATATGGCTAAGAAAAATAGCAAAATTCACACCTTAGCCAATAAGTTACTATCTTAGACTGAGATCCTGGGCAACAACACCAGGCTGAGATTGATTTACCACTGATTCATGTTTCAACAAATGGTTTCTAAGAGCAACTTGTGTCTTTAAAGAGCACAAACAATCCCTGTAGATGTAAGGCAAAGGTCAAGACCTATTATAGTGTGTCATTGGGCTAAATCCAATTCCTCCCTTAACCCTCAATCTCAACCCTCGCCCTTAACCCTCAGTCTTTGGCCCTCAATCTTGGCCAGCCAAAGTAAGTGTAAGGGCTATCTTGTGACTTAGAAATGGGACACCCCTTGAGTGCAGTTACGTCTTCAGACTGTGGGGGGTGGCCTTACGCCAAAGCTACATCCAGTCTGTCAAGAAAATAACGACGACGAAGAAAAAGAAGAAAACGTAGAAGAAGAATAAGATAATATAAATATATATTACGAAGACAATAAGATAGTTTCATAACATTTATATCTTTATTAACTACAAAAATACTTACATTTGAAGCTCGTATTTTTTGGCGCCATCCTTTTCGAAGACATTTTAGCGAAAATTCGCAATGCCTTCTGGATAGCCCTTACTTCCAAGGTTGCTGTCGGAGAATCTCAAAATTGAGGGTGATACAGCCCTCAAACTTGTCCCTCAACTTGACATTCTAAGAATCGGGACAGCACTTGCACTTCACGGGAGCGTGCATTTTTGAGATTGAGGGTTGAGATTGCGGGTTAAGGGAGGAATTGGAATTCACCCTTAGCTTCTAATGCCTTAGAATGCTTCTGTAACTGCAGTAGTTTCTTAATTTATTTTGAATTTCATGCTTTTATTTTGAAAAGAGAAAAAACTGGAAACTGGCAGCACGGTGGCTTAGTGGTTAGCACTGTTGCCTCACAGCTAGAAGGTTTCTGGTTCGAACCTTGGCAGGGGCCTTTCTGTGTGGAGTTTGCATGTTCTCCCCGTGCTTGCGTGGGTTTCCTCCGGGTACTCCGGCTTCCTCCCACAGTCCAAAGACATTCATGTCAGGTTAATTGGTGGTTCTAAATTGCCCGTAGGAGTGAGTGTGAGTGTGAGTGGTTGTTTGTTTACATGTGGCCCTGCGATGTACTGGCGACCTGTCCAGGGTGTACCCCTGCCTTTCACCCGTAGACGGCTGGGATAGGCTCCAGCAGATCCCCGTGACCCTTCGGAGGATGAAACGGGTATAGATGATGGATGGATGGAAAAAACTGGAAACTTGCTTTGTAAAAGAAAACTTTATTAGCTTCTAATGCCTTAGAATGCTTCTGTAACTGCAGTAGTTTCCTAATTTATTTTGAAAAGTGAAAAAACTGGAAACTTGTTTTGTAGAAAACTTTATACACACATCAAGAAGCGTACCTCTAACAACGGTCTTCAGGCTTGTTTTTATTTTCATTGCATCAAGTTTTTTGTTAGTTCTGCAGATTTGAATATACCAGAAATATTTTTTTGGAGAAGATTCCCACTGGAGGAATGACTGCCTTTGATTGAGCAGGCTAAAGTGGTTAGTTCTATTATGTTATTTCTCATTATTAACCATGCTGTACCATGCTACTGGTAATGTTATTTTTGATTTGTCTATGAGCAGTTCTACGGTGTAATTAAGCATCTGTGACAGGAACTGGAGTCTCGATTAAGTCAATGGGCAGCATAGCTTCGTTAGTTGGCTGAAGAAAATGTGCAGAATTTGCAGATCCATTTCATATGACTCACAGGGCTGGGTGTTTTATAGTAGTCTCCAGCTCTGAAGAAAAAGAAAGTCAAAGTGAGATTGAAATCTCCATATATCACTGCCTATTAGAACTTTATGTGTTTACATATCATTTCGTTATCGTTCACCTATGCATTAAAAATAGTAATAATTACTCAAATTAAATGTAAACAAAATCAGCCCACAATTAACATGTCATACAAAAATGTCATATTTTAATTTTTAACTAGTAATATAATAACTAGTAATATTCAGTAACTGTCCGAAATAACCCAAAAGAGAGATGTAACATCTACAATGAATGCAGATTAGCAAGTAAACTACAAATTAGCTCATTGATATATGTAATTTATTTCAATGAATTAGCCAGTGCTACTGCTACAAGACCATTATTGTTTCTACTGTAGCCCTCCCAGGAATAAGGTGGATAGGTTGTTTTCTTTTTCCATTGCAGTACAACTAAACTGTAATCAGTAATAGTTATGACCAGTAAGCCATATTGGATGTTTATACTCTTCATAACAAAACAACAATGTTATTTACTACCTTTTTTATTTTTCTCTATACTGAAAACATACTGAACCAGGACCCCAAAACACACATATGGAAGGGTATCAAGCATGTTGCGTTCACACCGGACGCAAATCAAATTTTCGCCTGGCGTCACTCTTGAGAAATTGGCCACATATGTTGTTGAATTTCTGGGCCTTACTCGGGCAAGTAAACAACTCGCGAATATTCACCCAAAATAGAAGGAGAGTGGCTACAGCAATACATAAACTAAAACAATTATTCCCTCCAATTCTTTCTGTCATCAGCCTTGACTGATATCACTACAATTGCGTCGCTGTACTTGCCGTGGAAGTCCGACATACGTTGTGTCTAGGTCAGTCACATCATCCTGAGGTGTAATTTCCCCTCAATTTTCAGGAATACGTGAGACCCTGGGGATGCACGACATCACTGTTGTCCCCATGGTCCTGAAATCTCATCCCTGATAGGCTGTCCTGAAACAGCTTCGCGCAAATATTTCGTCAAACATGCATTTTTGAATTTGCGCAAAGTTGTGACAAACCCAGGATTCATGTGCTCCTACAATACCATGAAAAATCTTATTTTACTAAAAGATATTGCTACAAAGTTTAATTTTACAATCCAGTGTAACATTTATTCTGTTTATCTGTCTAACAATAATTAAACAAGCATTTTGATAAATACAAGCAGGATAAAAGTGTGTTCTTATCTCGGAAAAATCCTGTTTCCAAAAGGGAGTTTTGTGTGGCACATGGGGCTGCAGGAGGTTTATAGCCCTTGTTGGCTGGGTTCCATATGCACTTTTACAGGGACCACATGTACATCGTCTTGTATCAAAGAACTCAGACAAGCTTAGAGAACAGGAAGAACCTTGTTTTATTTGCGTCAGGCAAATATATAGACCCACGAAAACAACACATTCCATATCTTGCGTCATATCACATCCTTTCTGGCCAGACACACTGGAACCAGAGTGCTGTTCCTGGCTCTTCATCTCGTTTCTAGAAGATTCAACAACATTTCTCTCAACTGGACTCATTATCCTGTTCTCCAAAACCACTTTATCACAAGTTCAACTAGCGGTCTCAACATATCCCCCCTTTTTTGGGGTAAGACCCAAAAACAACACATCAAGAATTATACATCAACAATAACACATAGTATCATCCCAACATCGACAATCAGGTATCCTTCATACACTCAATAGTCATCACAACACAAATTGTCCAATTTGTCTTCTTCTTTGTGCATCGATATAGTCTAGTGTATCATATAAAGTGATTATGATGATGATCATGAGCGACAGTGCTCATGCAGGTCTTAAAAAAACAGTGCATAGTCTTCAATATGAGATCATCAACCCATACCACCGCCCAGAGTATTATTGTGCCTCTGTCAGAATGGTTTTGCCTATCATCCACCGCCCAGAGGATTATTATGCCTCTGTCAGAATGGTGTCACTTGTTACTTGGAACTTCGTCCACTGACCATGATGCATACAGAATACAGAATGCCTTTATTGTCACTGAGCCAGCATCCCAACACAGTGAAATTACATTTCCAGTACATCGTCCAAGAAAAACATACAGAAACAAACAAACAAACATATTAGACATGGGTCGACAGTGTCTGGAGGCTGCTGCCACGTAGCGGTGCCGCCTTCTTATCAGAGAAAAAATAAGATCACATGTGAAGGGGGGGGTAAAAAAAAGTATCTCTCACAACGTGTCCGTCAAGGACACGTTGTGAGAGATAGAAAACCCAGCACAAAAATTTAAGCATAACAAACTTAAACTAAGACATTGGAATCGGGAGAGGGAGGAGGGTGCAGGGGGTGTCCAGTGAAGCAGTCCGTGCACATGCAGCCACCCAACGCGCAGTGCATCAGTCCGCCTAGCGTGGGGGGTGGAAACAGCTGGAGCCAGTGGAGTACGTTGAGCGCGGGGTTGGGTTGTTTAGAAAGGAGGAGGGCTGGGGGAAGAGCGTCAGCGCAGCACAACATATCAGGAGAGTTTAGAAAGAAGCTGGCCTTGAAAAAGGCCTTGAAAGGCCAGCTTCGTTTCAGGGGAGCCAGATTCAGATAAGAGAAGATTGTTTGGGTCAGGCTGACTGAGATTCCGTCTGCCTTGAGTCCTTGCTGGTTTCATCTCAGTGGGAATAAATCCAAATGGCCGAATTACAGGTCAATTCTCCCTGAGCAGCGCTTGAACTTCTCCACGTTCGAATCCAGTTTGCCAATGAGTTTAAAAATCATCACTAGCCTGTGATTCACACTCGGAATCGCATCCAGTTTTTGATTCAGCTCACCAATAGCAGTCTGAGTGTTCACAGCACGGCTCACCCTCACACACACGGCAGGCAGGTTGACGGTGTCCAGGATGGCAGCGGCCGTGTCATAAATATTCCGATACAGCAGGTCTCCGCCAACTACAAACAGCAGAAATCCTGTGATCATAAATCCAAATAGGTACACGACTTTGGTGTCCTCAATGAACAGGGGGGCCAGACAACCCAGATTCCATTCTTCATAGGAATCCCTGATGTATCCAGCAGCCAGTGTTCCATCGGGACAAGAAGGCTCTCCTGTGCCCTGTCTTCTCAGCGAGAGAATTTGATCAATTGCATTGAGAGACCAGCTGACCAGATCCATAGTTAGAGATTTGAATATTATGACAAGTGAGGCTCCAAAAAGAGCACAGACAAGACAAAGGAGCAGCAGCAGGGACAGATAGAGAAGAGTTCACAGAAAAGCGTCCGCCTCCGCCGAGAGCAGGAAGTAAGAAGCCACCTGGAACACCCTCTCCTCTCAACAGCGATGTCCTGGTGGTTGTCCTCGTCACGCGATTCCTCTGCCATCGGTTCCTGGCACCAGCACGGACTGCACTCATCCTGGGACCCTCTCAGCCATGAACACCGTCCTCTGATTCATGGCTCTCATCAGCACTCCACGACTGGCCCCGTCGACTATTCTCTAGCATAGCCTAAGTCCTCATTCCTTCGAACACCATATCTCATACACATTCACATTATGTATCATATTTCATATACCATCATATGCGCACAATTTTATGTGCACATTCACATAGTATAGCCATGAATGCTCAGAGAAAATAAGTAGATGAATACACACATCGATTACATAACCTTGATCACATCCTACTGAAGTGTTAATGAGACCACTGTCCTTCTCAGTCCATCCAGTCCACAGAGTGGCTTTTGCAACTGTCTGCTGCACCCACTGAGGTCCCAGCAAACGAACGTCCATGGTGGTATCCTACTGAAATTAGATCTCATTTTCCATCACCATCACAGTCAGTTACATTTTGCACTTATCAGAGTCATCAGAGATGCTAGTCATTTCATTGAAATAGTCCAGCAAGGGAAACAGATCCAGCTGTTTGACCACCAATTGCACCAGCTGAGACCCCACTTCATGCGCAGCCACTAGTTCAGTCATTTGCAGTGCAAAAGACCTCTGCCATCTTTTCTTTAACACAGGCACAACACAACAAAGTAACAGACTGGTCATTACAAGCATCGCAATGACAGTGATACCCATTTTTACCAAGTTAGCACCCCAAATTCCCAGAATTGAAACCAATCAAACAAATACCCAGCACCTCCTGAATTTTCCGCCAATTCCTCACTTAGTGCACTCAATTTAATTATTGCTTTGGGGAACGTACCGTCTGCAGCCGTGGTTAGAGGTATGTAAGCACAGCATTGTTCACCAAACATATGACATAGCCCCCCACTTTTAGGCTAGCAACCAATTTAATGCTCGGCGATTTTGCAAAGTCATCCTGGTAGTCTCGTGCAACTGCATTCCCAGTCTTTTTAGGGAGAGAGATAAGATCTCTTAACACTGGTTCCATTACTTGATATGTTTTGTTTGTTATTTTGTTTGATGGTTGTGGATTATAGGAAGAACTCAGCCCCACCTGCCCCCATCACCCTCTGCAACTCCACTATTGATACTGTGGAGTCTTTTCGCTTCCTGGGAACTGTCATCTCCCAGGACCTTAAGTGGGAGCAGAACATCAGCTCCCTCATCAAGAAAGCACAGCAGAGGATGTACTTCCTGAGGCAGCTGCAGAAATTAAGTCTGCCGAAGACAATGATGGTGCAGTTCTACACAGCCATCATTGAGTCCGTCCTCACCTCCTCCATCACCATCTGGTACAAGGCATAAAATTTGAAATATACCAAGTAGCCCCTAGCTACCAGGTTTTTGAAGTTGGTAGCCAGCTAGCAATTTTGGTCACTAGTGTTTTTTCGTCGCCCCATATGTCCCGGTAGACTGCTTACATTATCATGGACGCTCCCAGCATGTTACACAGACTTGAAACAGACATACTTGTACTGTCAATACAACATTTGAATTTTTAACAGCCAAAATATGAACTCAGATCACCTAGCAACAATGCAAATTCAGAATTATCATTTATAAAAAGCAAATGTACCAAAGTTACTTTTTCTATTGTTCTGTTTGTTTTACCTCTGTGTGTATGTCTCTGTGAAATAAAGAAACACTTAGAATACAACGATATAAACTTTTATTAAACACACATCTATATTGAGATCAGAAAAGTGACATCACAATACTTATACCATAATACGAAATTATCAATGTTCTAACCAGGAAGTGTACTGGCAGTTCCTGGGCCTTTGTCCAGAGGAGAGCCACTTTGTAATGGCAGGGTTTGGATCAAAGTCTTCAATTGATGGACCGTGTTTTGTTATCCGGATCAAGTGGCTGAGGGTGACGGAAGAGAGGGAGGACCTCACATCAGTCTTGATTCTGTTTTGAGCAGATTTTATACGCTCACATTCTGCACTACTCATTGGGATGGCAAGCATAAGCTCTACCAAGTGCAGGATGTCTGCATACTCAGTTTTGTACGGTTCTGTAGTGAACATTGTTTCCCACAAATCTGAGAACTGTTTTGCCTTCCTCATTTCGACTATCACAAACTTCATTGAATGCCACTGCAGTGGGATCGCCTCAATTTTTGCTCCCTTTTGTTCAAGTCTTCCTTTGAAGAAGACTGTGAGATCTTTAATGTTTTCATTGGCAAAGTTCACCAGAGCTGCCCCCTCTGTTTGTGAAGGCCATTTGTCCACATCAAAGGCTTGTACAAGCTTTCTGACAGCTTGTGCTGTGTTGACGATTCCTGGAATTTCTGTGTCCTGTGGCACCATCAGATTCTCAAACTTGTCTTCAAGGCATCTGTTGTAGTCTTATACAACTGAGTGCACAAGTTTTGAAGATCTACTGTTCTTCCTTGAAGATTGATGCCTTGGAAGTTCACTTTAATTGTGGATCATCCCTGTTTTTCCCCTGGGTTTACAATCAAGGACTCAACAGATGCAATGCAGCAGTTTAGTCTTGCACAAGCAAAAGGAAGAGTTGCTGTGTTCTTCTGCAGACAGACTAAATGCAGCCAACTCATTATACACATCGAGCATGACGTGACAGAAGCCAACAAATTTCACTGTAGACATCTGAGAAACAATCTTCTTTGCTCTTCCTTTTATATCTGGTGTTGTTGAGTGTGTGGCTGCAAGGTTCTCCATATGTGTGAACACAGCACTGAACTGAGATTGGTCACCGGTCTTTGGTGGAGTCAGCATGCAGAATAGAGCCCTTCACACATGTGGCACCCATCTTGTCCCTTTGACATCTTGGTATCTTGACATCCACCCCCATTTCTTCTGCCAGTGTTTCCAAGTCACGCCTGTTTTTGCACGAGTAGTGGTACGTTTTATAGATTAACTGCATGGTGTCCAGGATTGTATCGGCATAGGCACAGTCCTTCAGCAGTAAAGAGACAGCACACTCTAGTTTGTGAGGGAGGCACCAGAAATCAATTAAAGAAGGATTTAATTCTTTAAGTTTGGCTTGAACACCGTTACGAACACCCATGTTCACAGATGCTCTATCTACTGTGAAGCATGCAATTCTGTCTTTCAGTTCATTACTCTCTAACCCCAGACTGTTGAACGCTTTGTAGATCGCATCAAGCACTCCATCTGCGTGTGCATGCTCAACTGCTTGTAGTGCCACAAAAGTTGTTTTTGGGGTCCCTGTTTTATGTATCTCACACAAACAGCCTCATTTTCAACAATACTTTTATCTGTGGCTCCATCAGCAATCACCAATATGTATTGTGCATTTTCTATGTCTGACAGAATTTCATCTTTCATTGTCTCAGATATGAATGAAACCATTTGTGCACATGCCATTTGGTTTGTATACTTTGGAGATAATTTGACTCCATTTTTCACATGAGTTTTTATCCATGGACCAGATTTCATGAAGGGTTCTTCATTTTTAGCAATAGTGTAGACAATATTAAATTTGGCCTCAAGATCCCGTTTGGTTGCTTCGTCAATTTGAAGGACCTGCCGAAATGCTGCCACTCGAATTGGCTTTTTTTGCTTATTGATGTAGGAATTATACCATGCTATGTGACATTTGGATTGATCATGTTTGGTCAGGGATTCTTTCTTGCATGATTTATTTCCCGTTAAAAAATCAGTTTTTCCAGCAAGTGCTGGAGTTGATTTACAATACATGCATGTCAAGGCGTCCTGGTCATCGGATGCATGCTCTAGCCAAGGATACAACTGAAACCACTCATTTGGTATTTTGCGATTCTTTTTTGACTTTTGATCAGGCAGAGAATTTGATACATTTTGTCTAGGTCGCTTTAGTGCTGCTTTAGAGTTCCTATTGAAGAAGGGATGTATTTTTGGTAGAGCTGGGCGATACTGAGCATTTTGGTATCGATCCGATACCAAGTAAATACAGGGCCAGTATCGTCGATACCGATACCGATACCGATACGGATACTTTTTCATATTAAACTTGTTAAAACCTACGATAGAATTTCAGCAAACTTTATAGGTGACAGCAAAATACTTTATTGTCACAATTAAAATTTTTGTTTTGAAACAATAGAACAGTAATAAACAAGTTTTTTCTTAACATTAGGAAATAAAACTTTTTTTAAGGAGTAAAAGGAAAAACCACAATACAGAATAGAATTGTTCTTCAAAAATACAAAAAATAAGGAATTTTCTTCCTTTCAGTGCACTTCTTTTGTTTTTTCTTAAATAAACAGTATCAAGCAAATCAAAACAAAATCTTCTGAGGTAGATGGCTGCAAACCACAATACAACAAAATGAACTCACCACAACAAATATTGTAAACAGTTTCAAACATATTCTTTTTTCAAGTAGAACAATACAAAAAAAATACAATAATTAGGGAATGTCTTCCCTTCAGCACACTTCCTTTCTGGCTTTAAGCAAAATAAAAAAAACAATAAGTGAAAATGAAATAAATAAAGTGTAAAATAAATAAAGAATAAGTTCAAAGAACTACTCAAAGAAGCTACTCTGTGGGCCCTCTCTCCCTGTCAGGAACAAAGGATTTGGTTACAGGTTTTTATTCAAGAACAGTATCATATTTACATTTTTTGCTTTCAGTGCACTTCAGTGCCTTCTCGCTCAGAAGCAGAAAGGGTTCTTAGAAGCAGTGATACCAGGGGTATCACTTTCGAAATGAAACATGTTTCTCCGCCGATATTTCCCTTGTTATCTCCTCAAATGGTCTTAGTGCATTAAGTGAGTGATTGATTTCAGACCATTCTTCCTGACTCAAGCAAAGAGAGCTTTTGTCAAGTAGGCAGAGGACTGTGGTAACTGCATCTTTTTGCTCGGACAGTCTCTCGCACATGTAAAACACAGAGTTCCATCGTGTCTCAACTGATTGGAGCAGTTTTTGTTCAGGAAATTTCTGCTGCTTTTGAATTTCCTTGAGCTTGGCTGTAGCTGTGGTGCTGTGGTGAAAAAAAAGAAACAATTGCACTGGTTTTCTTTTGGATGCCAAGTAAGTCCGGTGTAGGATCCCTCTTCGGATCTTTATTTTATTTTATTAATTGAAGCCTCTGCAGTTGTGAAACCTTTCACCCCGTACCAACGGACCACAAAGCACCAAAATCATAAATTCGAGAATGTCCAGGTTGCCATGGCAAACTCTTGTCCAGGACCACATCTGGAAACCATAAAACCAACATTACCATGGTAACTAATCCAAGAATCACTTAAAATGAAGATATATCTCTTGAGATGACAAGTCGGAATGCGAAGCACCAGCACAAAAGAGTCATAAAACTCTGAGTGCTGCAGGAGGAGGGCACCCCGGAACCCCCCATCTCTCGTCTTCTGAACAGACGATAAAAAGTTTATATAAACAATTTTCTTACAGGACAAAACTACTATGATTTCTGTAAAACTGTCATAACTGAGGAGAATATAACATTCAAGAACACCTGAAAAGAAAGACTGTGAAGTTAAGCTGGTTAATTTTGTGTGTTAAATTCCTGTCATTTATAACCTGATCTTCCAAAAGGCTGTTTTTAAATGAAAGGTTAAAAGTTATTATTCTGTGTGACATAACTGTGATATTTGTGTTTGTGATCTGTTGTTAACACCCTGATAATTAAGCCACTGTTTAAATGTTGTTTAAACTTGTGGACTACAAAAAGATCAAAAACTTCATCTCCCAGAATGCAATGCTCCAGATTTTCTGCGGGAAAATCCCTGTCTCTGATTAGACGAAGCATCGACCAAACCCTCTTGTTTTGCATAAACGCTCATTAATATTCATCAGTACAAATAAGACGAGACTCCTTTGTCTCTCTCTCTTGCTTTTCTTTTACTCTCTTACTCTTCACTTCACTATTCTCTTAGCCCTCTTATCTCTTAGTTCTGAAACTTTCCCTCCTTTTTATTTTTATTTTCTTTGAAACTTTGTGGCACGGTAACACTCTGAAATCATTTTTGGTTGCTCAATTTTTAATTTTCTCAATGCGATTTTTGCTGATGCACATTCTCCAGTCCTCAATTGTCCAGAAGTTCAACAGTCGTGCAGCGTTGACCTTTTTATAGAACAATCGCTGAATGGTCTCAACTAACGAAGTTAGTTGTTGTAAGTTTGATAACTTTTGTAAGCTTTTACGTGCTGCTGCAGTGTTCAAACGCGCGACGTTTGACACCCGAAAGCCCACGCCTAGAACTTTTGCCAAATCCCCAGAGGTTTCGCCTTAGTTTCACAATTTTGATTTTTGTTGCCCCGTCTTCTCGTTTTTTTGGGGGCGCACGTCAACTTTTAACGTGCAATCGAACTGTTAACTGCCGACTCCTGCAGACCGATCGAGTCAGGGACACCAGACATCTCAGCCTGCCAGTCGGATTCTGAGAACCGACCCACGAAAGAAAGCGGTACGACCCGCCGAGTCACGCGCTACGTCCGGAGACCTCCAGAGAGACATCGGCTGAACACGATTCCCGGAGAGAGCCACTGCGAACTGTGCCAAACCGATGCGCCGACGACAAGTAAGCCGCCAGACTCGCCCAGGGTAAGGCTGACAGAGAATAAGATTTGGTGTCTCCCAGTGTTGACGGTTCAGACCGGTCAGTGCGTCACGGACCACATCCGGACCACACTTCCCCATTATTCGGCAGCTAATTAGTTCGAGAATTGCCCCTCTTTATTAATTGTTTACTTTGATAACAGATTAGCTGTTAGCAACCCGTGCGTACCCGCCATCTTTCTTATTATGATTCTCTCCTTTCCTTTCTTCCCTATCGTCATTTCCTGTCATGCGCTATAGCCAAATATGAAGAATTCGCGATGTTGATGTGCCTGTTTATATATATATGAATGTCTTATGTTTTGTGTTCTTGTCTGTGTCTAAATAAATGTTGTACAACGTATTAGCGACTCTGATGATTAATTTTCCACGGCCAATCCAACTCGGTCAAGAACCCACTATAAATGGTGACTCATTTGCTCTTTAAATTTTCCGTCTTTTTAAAGAAAGCCGGTGGCACCCTAGATAATTATAAAATTATTGATAGATTACACGAGTCCCCCTACACCGGGACGGCTTTGAGTGAGTCTTTTACGACTAAGTTTAATGTGTGCGCAAAGCATGGGTAATGTGCCCAACCTGCCTTGCGCACAGCAGCAACCATGTTGGCTCCATTGTCCGTGACTACTGCCAGTATTTTGTCCGTTATGCCCCAGTCCTCCACAATTCTTTTAAGATGGAAACAAATATTATCGGCGGTGTGTTGTGTTCAGGAAAGAACATGTTTCAAGTACATAGGCTTCCATCTGCCAGTGCTCATTTATGAGGTGGGATGTGACTGTTAAATAGCTTTCTGTGGCTCTTGATGTCCACATGTCAGTTGTCAGTACAACATTGTCCACTTGACTTAATCCCTTTCTGACCTTTGAAGAGGAGTCTTTAAAAAGATCTGGCAGTTTCCTCTCTACTAGCACTTTGCGAATTGGAATGTTATATTTTGGATCAAGGGTCTTGACAAAATCCTTAAAGCCCTGATCTTCCACAATGGACAGGGGCTGCAGGTCTTTTACAATCATTCTTGTTAGGCTCCTGGTGATCTCCTCTGCTCTTGGGGAATTGGCTAAGGGAAATAATAATACAGTTAGTCTTAAACCTTTATGTAATCTTTCTGTATTTATTTCACATTTAACACAAAAAGGTACTCATATTCAGTCAAGCTATATTACATTCAGTATATTTGTTTCAATTTTCAAAAAAAAATTAATATAATCTGTCATGTTGTAAGTTTGTTCAATAAAAAGTTGTTTTATAAATATAACCTTATTGTCTTCATCATATTTTTATTTTTCCTAAATAATATGTGAAATATAGGGGTTGTCTTTTAATCAGTCGTCTTGTATTCGGGCCAATACAGTGTACTTACTTGTGTAATTTTGTTTGCACTGTGTGCACTTTCCTGTTGCTTTAACTATATAAATTTCCCTGTTGTGGGATAAATAAAGGATTATCTTAATTTTATTTTATCTTAGATAACACCTTTCTTACATGGTCTTAATTATATTTTTTTGAGTTGGCTCAAGTAACATATGATTTAAGTAACATACTTCGAAAGTTAATATGAATTGATGCTGAAGATGAACACTATTATCTACCTGGATCCTCTGTTGGACAGAAAAACGAATCTGCCAGTGACTATTGTTTCAGGTTTGGAGGTCTGTCAGGACCAGGGAATGGGAGACGTCTCTCCTCTTCTCTCCGTTTCTGAAGCTCTTTGTTTTCCTGCGCATGGTTTTTCATGAGCTTATATAGATTTGTAGTGTTTCCACAGTATTTTACTGACTTTTTGCAGACTACACAACTTGCCGTTGCTTCGTCTTCGTGATTGAAATACAGCCAGACCGCGCTCCTTTTTCTTTCTGCCATCCTACTTGCTCTGTTGTCCCTCTCCGTGTGTGTTTCGATGAGGGGGGAGAGAGCGCTGAGTGGTTGGGTCCGGGGGGGAGGGGCCAGGCTGAGTACCTGAATGTTTGCCACCACGTGACGGTACATTGAAAAGACGAGAGGGGAGGGGGAGGAGGACACAGCGCCAGTGTCTCAGGAACAGACTTCAACGGATTCACACTTTGCAGCAGTCAGCGCTTGTGGGAGAGGAAAAAAAAGCTTGAGGATCGATCTTTTTACACGAGTATCATTTGATATCAGTACCAACGTTGGTATCGATATTATCGATATTTAGATCGATCCGCCCACCTCTAATTTTTGGACCAGAGTTATTGTCAGCCGGTGTATCGTGGTCCATTTCAGTGGTGGGTGCATGGTCACCAGAAGTCATATCTGTCTCACCAGCCTCATTTCATTCTGTGTCGCTCTCTGAGGGCTATTATTGTTCATATCTGTTAAGGGAATGAGGGCAACAACAACATGGTCAGGGGTTAATATGGCACCAGCAGCATTGTCATTTATGAAAAATCCCTATTATCACCTACTATCACTACATTTCAGAGGCATTTACAAGCATGAAAGCGCATTTTATTGTGTTTCCATGATGCTTACTATGAAAACTAATATTATTTCTTTTTTGTTAACACCAGAACCGCCAAGTAGGTCATTTTTACCTCCTAGCATTTTCAAATGTTGTATTTCTATTAAAATAAAACCCCTACATCTGTAAGTTCATGCCTTTTCTAAAATTGATTTATTAATCATTCAGTGAATTCTGGTGAGTGTGTGATTAAAAAAAAAAAAAAAATGACCATTTATACCTGGAACCGCAGAGGGGGTCATTTTTACCCCCTCATATAAACACTGTATACAGCTGTCATTTTTTGCACCACGCCCCTCCACGCCCCACTGCCCGTTGCTCAGCAACGCTCACACTTTGTGGCGTTATCAGACTTTGACAACTATTGTCATCACTAAATCTTTCAAACAAACAGCAAAATTTAAGACATGAATCCAACAAAAACAACAGCCTGGCTGTTGTACCAGGATCTGAGTGAGGGAGAGTCAGAAAGAGCGGAAATAACGGCAGATGTAAGTGAGGAGGAATCGGTGGGGGCAGACCGATGACCCGTCATTTTTACCAGGTGATACGACATCAACTGAGGATGAGGAGGCAAATTTATGAAAAAGGCCCTGGCCTCTATAAGTAAGGGGTCACCCGCCACATACATTCAGTTCTCAGACACAGTGGGGGCTCGCGGAAATACTCTGACAGGTACATTTCGGGAGTCGGACGGAACCGTTTGGACACCCATAAAGCTGGGACTGCAGACCGGGAGAGCCCAGTCCAAAAATGTCCCAGTGGAGAGAGGTGGTCCAACTCCATACGTGCGCCGCAACACTGACGACCCTATGAATGCGTTCATGTACTTGATGGACCAAGTGATGCTCCAGCATGTGACTGTACAGTGGCAGAGCCACAGTGTGTGGAGAGGAGGGCTGGGAATGGAGTAATATGTGCGTAAGGGGGAGCATGCAGTGTTAATCCATTTTTCCAAAATTATTAAAATATCTGTGCTTTACATCTGAAATCTGTTGTTATGTATTGTAAATAGTCTGTCATTCGATTGCTGTTGTTTTCATGTTTGTGTTACCATACAGCTCCTACAGTTTGTTGATGAATGTACCGATGTATTTATTTGTGTGGCTGAGAGGGAGAAAGTGCACAGCGTTCGGCCACGTAGAAAAAAGCTCACAAAAATATACATTTTAAACACTTATTTTGACAAGTGTCCATTATTATTATTTCAGAAATATTCAGGAATGAGCTACTTCACAACTATTAGAAATGACATCTTAGCATCATTGACGCTATCGCAGCGATGGGGTGAAAATGACCCCCTCTGTGGTTCTAGGAAGTTTGGAATCTTGGTGGTTCTAGTGTTAACTATTCTGTTGTGTATTTTTATGAGATTATTTACCAAAACGATCCATTTTGCTGTGGAGTAGATTCAGTGATGGACAAAACTGAAGACGGAATAATGCAAAAGTCCACCTGTCAATCGCTGGGTTAGGCGCATGTGTAGTTATGACTCCGGCAAACAACGTACACCCAAAACATGGCCACTTTTCAATATATAATATATCTAATAATAAACTTTGTTTCTAAAGTTCTAAATAAACTTTGTTTTTAAGTTATTTAGATATGTTTGCCTTGGTGACACATGACAAATGTGTCATAGGAAAAAAGAGAATTTTTTTTCTAAGTTGATGGTGGATTTTGTGTCCCTCGCCACTGGCGACAAGGCAGAAAAAAAAACGGTTGAAATCGTTAAATTTTGGTCACATTTGGCGACCAGTTAGTCGCGATTTTATGCCCTGTGGTACACAGCCAGCTAAGAAGGTGATTGGCTGCAATCTCCCATCTCTTCAGGACCTCTACTCCTCCAGGACCCTGAGGAAGGCAGGAAAGATTGTGGCAGATCCCTCCCACCCCGGACACCAACTCTTTGAGTCACTCCCTTTCTGGCAGGAGGCTGCGGACCATCAAGACCAAAACCTCACGCCACAAGAACAGTTTTTTCCTGTCTGCTGTCAGCCTTATCAATAAGACCCAGAATCCCCCAACACCCCTCACTCTCCACCTCTGACTCTGACACTACTGTCACATTTACAAAACTCAGAACACTATGCGTTACATTAACGCTCAGTCTGGACTCCCTATTTTGCAAATTTTCATGGCACATCACTCTTGGTCGCTCTGCTCTTAATGCAAAAAACAGCTTGTATATATATATATATATATATATATATATTATATTACAATATTTTTGTTTACATTGTTTGTTATATTTTTCCCTTAATTGCATGCACCATCATCGCCACAACAAATTCCTCGTATGTGTAAAATGATACCTGGCAATAAAGTTGATTCTGATTCTGATTCTAATTCTGATTCTATTACCATTATTAAGCAATTCATTCACCCCCTTATATACTACCTGGACTGGAATTTTCATTCTCACAAAGGTGCACAACCCAATCCACCGTGGTGGCAGAGTATTTTGCAGAACATCTCCCCCACACATCCAGTAACTGTCAGCCACTGCTGTAGTCTGTTCAGACAAAAAAACTGGTTAATTGGAACCGTCATTGTTATGTTCTCAAATGACTGATCATTCGGACCCAGATTTTCATACCACACTGGTTTAGTAACAAATATTAGTGTCATAATTGCATGAGGAAACCATGACAATACCCAAGTTACCACACAATTGACAGTAGTGTTTACATTAGTGCTACATTAGCCTCACATGCTCGAGATAGAAATCCAACACTCGCAAAACATTCATACTCTGCAGCATGGCGAGACTAGCCCTTTTTTAGGGGTGCTTCAGCACCCCTAAATTGAAATTCAGCACCCCAAAAACCTAGAGTAGAAAGAAATGTTATTCTAAAATTTTAGTGCGCATTTGACAGGCTTAGATTATGTCCAAAACTTAATCCATAGTTTGTGGTTTAAGTTTATATTTTAAGAATGAAAATGAAAATGACCCCACCTAATGGTATCGTCCTCTACTTACTAGCGTTACTTGTGGGTTTACGGGTGCTCAGCACTAGTGGCTTCTCTTCGCCACTACTTTATGCTGCCATGAACAAGGTCAACTTGTTTAAGGTCAACAACAACCCCGGGTGTAATTTGTTCCAAACATACAAAAACTGCTTGTCTTTTTGTATGAGTGTTCTTTGCAGTTCTCTCAGCCTATAAAAAAAATATACATTTATCTTACAGTTCGTTTTCCTGGAGGGAGCCCCTCAGTTCGGCATCCCCACTCCACATGAGACTGCAAGAAGTTTTGGCAAGAAATCTTACCTCTTAAAGAACCAGCTTTGCTTGCAGTTTCTCGCAAAGCAGAGACCCCGGACTGCTGGCTTTTCCTCTCTGGCTCCTGGCTGGCTCGCCAATTATGTTGTGTATCAAAGAACTCAGACAAGCTTAGAGAACAGAAAGAGCTTCATTTATTTGCGTCAGGCAAATATATATACCCACGAACGCAAACACATTCCATAACTTACATCATATCACATCCTTTCTGGCCAGACACACTGGAGCTAGAGTGCTGTTCCTGGCTGGTCATCTCGTTTCTAGAACATTCTAAGACAATAACATTTCTCCAAACGGAACTCATTATCCTGTTCCCCGAAACCACTTTATCACAAGTTCAACTAGCGGTCTCAACAACATAAGTTGAGTCAACTAAGAAATGTATATTCCCTTGATGATTCTGATTGAACTGATTAGTTGGGAGCAAAAAAAAACCTTGATATTTCAAGTACAGAACACATTTTATTTGAACTGACTGAGGAAATTGAGTTGAGATGGCAAAAATCTTAAATCCTTCTTTACAGAATTCTATCCATTGTTGACTTTGAGTGACATCACAAGAGAACATTCTGAAATATGCAAATGAGTATTTGCATTCTATTTCCTATTAACAGGAGCGCCTTAGTCTCTGCTCTGACTCTGATAGAGTAAAGGTGTCAAAACCTGTTATGACACAGACATACAGAGATTCCCTCAGTTCTTTGTAACATAGGTCATTCCATGTTACCTTAAACTAAACGTTCATTCAGACTTATAAACCGAGATGAAAAATATTAGTGGTCCTTGTTACACCTTATGAAAGATGAATGATGCTGGGTAAGATTATCTGACGCAGTACTTAATGACAACATTCAATTGTGATGCTCTTGTTGTCATGGCAATGGGACTGACGCAAAGGTGAAGACTGCAGCTTCTGAGTGATGTAGCTGGCGCTGCTTAGAGCACTGTTTACATGTTGCCATGACAACACAGGAAGTAATACCTTAGACCCCCTTTTTATGAAAGGTAAAACGTTTTTCTCATGCTGTTAAAGATTTGTTTACTGTTATTTGAGATACTTTGTGAGATAATTTTATGGTTATATTGTCTTTGTTAAATTCTCAACAATAAATGTGTTTTCCTTAGTAAGTCATGTAACAGTGACCCGGAAGCTTTAGCGCGAGTAGAAAAGACCGGGCAAAATCGGACTGACTGAGAATGCCGAGCGCAAACAGCGGATTTTTATGCTTACTTCTGTGATCCTTCAGCTGGTCTACCAGGCGAACACGGTAAAAAAAAAATTGATAAATTACTCTATTTCAATACTGTTATGCTTGGGTTTGTGTGGAAATGAGACACATAAGGTATGTTTATTGTTATTCAGAGCTTTGTGCTTGAAACTGTATTTTGTTTATCTTATAGTTTTCATGGTGATCCATGACGTTTTTTCAAGAATAAATGAGCATATGGACATCAGTATGAAGCGTGGACTTTTTCATGACCAGTGTAGGAACAGTGAAAACGTGGCCTAATCCATCCCATTGAGGCTTCAGAGTGCAGTTCTACTTATTCTCCTGCGGTGATCTACAGGCTCCAGAGTGCAGTTCTGCTTATTCTCCTGCGGTGATCTACAGGGAAGGGCGGGGAAGCAAGGTCTGCTCTGGAGGGCAGCTTCTACAGAAAGGATGAGGAGGCCTATCAACAAGCATGGGAGAAGTTGAATGACAGATATGGCCACTCCTTTGTAGTGCAACGTGCATTCAGAGAGAAGAAGCTTAACAAGTGGCCAAAAATTGGTGCTAAAGAGTATGTTAAGCTAAGGGAATTCAGTGACTTCCTGCAATCATGCAGCAGTGCTATGCCTCATATAGATACCTTTTCCTCTGGTGGTGGTGGGGGGTGGCATTATAAGAGTTGACAAGAGGCTGCTGATAGCTTTTTTTTGTGGGAGACTCTGCCTCAACCTTCACAAATTCCTCATACTGCCCTGGCTAATGGCTCTTAATATGAGCAATTATTTTTGTGGTGTTGAGACTCCACCAATGACCAACGTTTACCATTCATTGCAAACAGAAACTTTGTTATCACATTCCGACACTTTAAAAATTTCCACACAGCAGACATCTTTGGTTTGTGGATCACCATATGGATGGATCTCAAATCTAATTTCAGTTTGGATCTCCAGTATTTCTTAATCCCTGGTAACAAGTATAGAGGCTCCAGTGGGACAGGTCTACCAGATTTCTTCCAGAAAGAGTTTAAATATCATATTTATTAGGGGTGCTCCGATCAGGGTTTTTGGGGCCGATCACCGATCACCGATCACTGAAATCAATATCGGCCGATCCAATACCGATCACTGATTGTATTTATTTCCCTTTGTTTCTTGCTGTCTTAGACCTTTTCGACTTGAAAATTGTGGACATGCGCCCCCTAGTGGCCCAGCCATAACTGGAGTGTGCGGTGCTCCACCAACTAACCCAAACACAGCAGCGTGGAGCATTTGTTATGGATAACGCAGACATGTCTTGGATTGATGATGTTAGGCAGTGGCCTCCAGTTACAGATGAAGGTAGTTTATCGCTGTTTTTAATGATTGGTTATGGAAATAGCATGATCTATTCCCATAATCAAACACTAAAAACTGTGGAACGCTGCAACGCTAGCTATAACTAATGTCAACAAGTCATAAAGATTATGCTACTGTAACGTTAACGCTAGCGGTAAATTAGGCTATGTGTTAATGTTATATTTAATTTATTTAATCATTCTCCTAAGTCATTCATTCATTCATTCATTCATTCATTCATTTAAAGGCTTGTGCTAGTGCCGAGGGCTACAGTAGCGTCATACTGCTGTTCTTTCGGCCAGAATCGTCCGGGACTCTCACCGAGACTATGAGTAGTACGAGATTGAATGTTAACGAAAACTCACCTGGCTGTATTCATTTGGAACAAAGTCCTTTCTGTTGATATTTTTCACCCACGTCTTCCTAACTTCTTGGTTGTCGGTGCGCCCAGGAAATCGGTGGAAACTGTATGGCTGCAAACAAGGCAGTCTTCGTGCAGTAAAGGCTTGTGTATTTCGCATACTTTCTTCTTTCATTGTTGAATTTTCACGCCATTGTTGGCACAGTTTATGACGGAACATGTGTTCCCACTCGACCGACTCGACATTATAAAAATATCCATTTGTAGAAAGAGAAAAACACTGGTTAATCTGCGAGCCGGTGAAAGTGTCGCTCTGTAGCACAACCCCGCAATGGCGGACGGGGTACTTCCGGGGGGCTGGCCCGAAAAGGTCTATACACAGTGTATGCGTACGAGAATAGAGCGTTTTTGATCGGCTCTTTTGATCGGCTTTAATGACAATTCTGACCGATCCCGATCATATGCATATCGGCCGATCCGATCAGGTCACCGATCGATCGGAGCACCCCTAATATTTATCATGTGTATGCAAAAATTAAGATGTCAATACTGCTGTACACTGTTCCAGGGGTCCATACAGAAAGACACTGGGCTTTAGCATAATGTAAAATTAAATGTAAATAAATAGATACATGAAGGAACAGTCCATTACAAACAGTAAAAAGAAAAGAGGAGACACAAAAACTGATGTGCAGCTTGTAGATTTCCACCATAGGTCAATAAAGGCTGGCTTTATCTTACAACATAAAGTGAGGATCATTTATTTGGTGTGATCATATCATGTGTCACCTACAGCTTCAATTCTAAAATGCTGACGTTAATGGATGGATGGTTCACCACTCACAGATATATGTAGTGTAGTTTAAAGAGTTCTATATTTAGTAAATCCGCTCTGGTAAAACAACAACTGCAATTTTGAGGAAATTATGTCAGAAACAAAGCACACACCTAAATATTGTGGTGTCTGATACTGTCTACAGGGCCGTTGCAGGGGGGGTGCGAGGCCCCGTGCAAACTTGAAATGCGAGGCCCTGCAGTTTGACATGGATGCGCAATTGCGCATGACTAACAGTCACACGGACACCGCTATTCTAGTTCTACTGCACGCATAATCATGCTGCAATACGTTTTTATTAGGTAGAATGATACATCCTAATCATACACAGTCTCAGCCTTTTTGCTATTTATTTCAAATGGGGAAAATCAACTGTGCAAGGAGGCTTTACATCAAGTCAGCTCGTCACTCTATTTTTGGCATCTTGACATTTTAAACAAGTAGATTAGGACACTTTTCATTCATAATATACGTTAATTTTCATTACAACTATACACAACATATTTACTGCACTGTAACTCTAACAAATCAGATGGACTCACCATGCGTAAATTGCGCGGAAGCTGATCATGTCAGAGTCACTTTCCTTGCCTTCTTGGCTGCAAACTCAGCAATAAGATCTTTATAATCCAGTTTGGATGCAATGTCCTTTTTAATTAATAGCAGGGCAAGCCCGCACAGTCTGTCCTGTGACATGGATGTGCGCAAATTGTTTTTGATTAGTTTCAACTTTGAAAAGCTTCGCTCGCCCGATGCCACCGTCACTGGAAAAGTCAATAAGATCCTGAGCGCAATCTCACAGTTAGGGAAAATTCCTTGAATCCCTTTAAGGTAACGAAGTGTTTGAAGTGCTGTAGTTGTCCCCTCTGGGATTATCTCTGGAAGTCCTCAACTCCGTGAAGAGGTCCGGTGCGTTTTATTCGACGAGCTCAGCGCATCACTCAGTCTTGTGCACTGTCTTTGCAGGCAGTCTCATCCATTTCACGGAGTTTGGTCAGATCAAAAAGAAATCCAAACATGTTTCCAAACACCTGCATTTGTTTAAAACGGGTATGGAGAGCAGTGAGGGCCTGGTCCACTATCACATTAAAATAGTCCGTTATATACACCTGCTCTGGGTCTGGAGTATATTCATTTGCATTTTCATCACGTTTGCGTTTCAATCGCTGTGTGTTGCTTTTATTACAGGTTCAGTAAATAGTGTATTTACTGAAAATAAAATAAATAATAATATATACTGTATTTATATATGTATTATATATACACCTTCACGTCACAGCGCGGGGCCCTGGGCGACCGCGGGGCCCTGGGCGACCGCGGGGCCCTGGGCGACCGCCCCCTTCGCCCCCCCCTTGTGACGGGTCTGCTGTTCCAGCCTTTCATTTTTGTGGTCAGGTCAGTTTAGGTTGATTTAAGGTTCAAGCTGACTGGAACAGGTTCGCTGGAGCGTAGGGCTGCAGGTAGACATATTACAGGGAACACTGTGACATGAAAACTTCAGAGCAGAGCTCAGGTACATACCAAAGTAGAAAGGCTGCTGAACAAGCACATTCCTGCAGCATGCTGGCCGTCTTAAAGCACTGGTGATGGAAGATGAAGAGCAGACACGGGACACATACGTACACACAGGAACAACAGGGAACAGGGAGGAGCCGACACACAAGAAAGAGAATCACAACGTGATCTTGTTATTTAATTGCACTTCATATAAATGTCCAAAGATCAGAATAGAATTGATGGCTTGCTTGAGAATCTGTTCAACGGAGTAATGTGAATTCTTTTTCAAAATAATAAAAGATAAAAAATCAGATAAAGATAAAGGTTGCACATCTTACCTTTTCATTGGCATCTTTAGCACAAGTTAATGTATTTATTTAACTTAATAAACAGATCCTTTCCAAAAAAAAGACTTCGTATCAATTTTCTACCCAAGAGTATAAACTTTAACATTAGTATGGGGGAACAAAAAGGAAGGCTAAACTTAGATTTCTTGAATGGGTCTGTGGTAGTAGAAGTGTATTGCAGTAGCTCCAGTCATATCTTGTTTTTGTATTTACTTCCGAACTTTGGTATAGATTAGAAAAAAAAAACAATTCACGACTGATTTTTGAATCATTTTTTGTCACTGATTGGCTGCTGTGGTGTTGGTGGGATTTCTGCAAAAGAGAAACCATGACATTGGGGAAAAAAATGTTTTACATCTGGGTTGAGCTGACTAAGCTTTCCAAAATTTAAGTAACGCCTGGAATAAGACCCCAAAAATATATAATGAGTTGTGACACTGGTAACGTAGAGCAGGAGCAAAGTGGAGAGCAAAGAGGAGGATGTTTAAACCATTGTTCTTTGTTCAGTTGTCATGGGAAATGTGGGATTAGTGGCAAGTTTAATGGATGAGCTTGGAGTGTTGATGAGGACACAACAGGGATGCCAAGAATTCAGTATTATATGTTTAACTGAGAGATAACAGGAACATGGACAACCCCTGTAACAAATGGTGTAATCCTGGATATGTTACTGTGAAGAAGCATCTCTGCACTGTGGATAATGGACCGCTCACTGCAAGTTTCTGGCCATATTATCTATCGTGACTTTCCCTGCTTGCAGTTCAAAGACTTTGTGAATCCCTGTAGTTAACTTCTGTATATGAAATTCCAAATCATGTTACCAGCTGACGGTGCACGATGTTATCATCAACTCAGGTGTTTCTAGGCTACAAACACAATAATTATCATCATTTCTAAAGAATTAAACCAAATCATGCCTCTCTTTCTGCACCTCTGTCAAAAAACATTTGTGAACTGACTCATATTTTTATTGGCTTGTGGTTGTTCTTTACCTGCTGACATGTAATCAGATCTGTTCATGACTGCCCATATAAAACAGCTCAAATAAAATGTTAAAACTGTTGAACATAAACAGTGCTTTAACTTTTATTTGTTATTCATACACCTTGAACAGCAGCTGTCATATCACAAGCTAGATATTAGATTGGCAAAAAATTACTTGACGTTTTTGACCCAAATTACACATAATTACAGAGAGCAAAGAATGTTTGCTGACTGTCTGTCAAATATGACGCACATTTACAGTTTTCTTATGCCGTGACGAAACACTGTATCAAGGGGAATGTGGCAGCCTAAACATGGTCTTGTATTTTTCAGATTAAATCCAGATCCAAATTTGCTGTCTCTGTAGGCCTTTGGACCACATCTGTCACTTTTAATACTTGCCATGACTCATGTCAAAGTTGCCTCATTCAACAATTTGATGGATGGACACTAAGGATCACACCCTGAAACAATTAGCATTAATTACATCCTGTCCTTTTGCATATTTAATAGTACACTGCTGTGAAACAGCACAGCATGAGTAAACCAAGTGTGGGAACCACAATTTTCCTAACAAAGAATTCACTTGAAATTAAGTAATTACTGAGAGCCTATCATTCAATTCAATTCAATTCAATTCAATTTTATTTATATAGCGTCTGTTACAATGACAATTGTCTCTAGGCGCTTTACAGAGACCCAGAGCATGACCCCCGAGCAAATATCATCAACTAAGATTATATAATTAAATCCAATCAATGATAATGGCAGGTAAAAAAACTCCCACGTAGGGAGAAAAAAAACCTTTATACCAAACAGTGGCAAGGAAAAACTCCACTTTAAGAGGAAGAAACCTTGAGCAGGACCTGGCTCATATGGGGGGACCTTCCTGCCCAAGGCCAGCCGGGTAGAGAAAGAAAAGAAAAGAAAGAAAAGAGGGGAGACAGGACAGAGAGAGGATGGAGGACAGAGAGAGGAGAGACACAAATGACTAAATACAATGACCATATAAACATAAACAGATGATGGAGGCAGCAGCACTGGGATGAGATGGCCAGAGGACCAGGTCGCCGATCACCACGCCAGTCGGTACCCAAACACAAGTGGAGGAGAACCCCGGGATGGACAGTGGATGGAACTGCAAGTCAGCATGAAACCCAGGAAACTCTGGCCTGCAAATACACAGAAAGAAAAGGGGGCAGAAACAGCACAACAAACACAGGAAAGCAAAGAAAATGGAGCACAGTTTCAGTAACAGGGTGCTCCCAAATAATTATACATGAGCTGGAGGAGGAGGAAGGGAGGAAGAAAGAAGAAAAGGGAAGAAAAAGGAGAAGAGCAGTGGAGACACCACTCAGCAGATCATGTTGGTGTCCCCCTGTAGCGTAGGCCTATAGCAGCATAGCTATGACGAAGCTGTGATTAAGACGAGTTTACTCTAGTCTTAGCTACTACAACTATGGCTATACCTATTAGCCCCTACACACTATAGATTAGACTAACTGTAGGCTTTACTGAACAGAAATGTTTTCAATTTAGTTTTAAAAATGGAGATAGTATCAGCCTCCTTAACCCAAACTGGTAGCTGGTTCCATAAAAAAGGTGCCTGGTAGCAGAAGGCCCGTCCTCCAAACCTACTTTTAGATATTCTAGGAACGACGAGTAATCCTGCACTCTGAGAGCGGAGAGCTCTATTAGGAGCATAACATGCTATCAAGTCTTGTAAATAGCGCGGAGCTAGGCCATTAAGGGCCTTATATGCGAGAAGCAGAATTTTAAACTCAATTCTAAATTTCACGGGAAGCCAATGGAGGGAGGCTAACACGGGAGAGATGTGATCTCGCTTACGGATTCCTGTCAGCACCCTCGCTGCTGCGTTCTGGATCAGTTGAAGGCTATTTAGCGAGCTTTTCGGACATCCTGCTAACAGCGCATTACAGTAATCCAGTCTAGAGCTAACAAACGCGTGGATTAATTTTTCGGCATCACCCTGGGAGAGGATGCTCCTAATCTTGGCAATATTTCGGAGATGAAAAAAGGCAGACTTGCAAACTTGATTAATATGCTGCTTAAATGACATATCCTGATCAAAAATAACTCCAAGGTTTTTCGCAACTGTGCTGGAAGCCAGCGTAAATCCAGTCAATCCATTCCTCAGGTGTTTGGGACCAAAGACAATAACCTCTGTTTTATCCGAGTTTAGAAGCAAAAAGTTAGAGGACATCCAGGACTTAATATCATTAAGACACCCTTGAAGTTTAGCCAAAGGTTTTGTTTCCTCTGGTTTCATAGATAAGTACAGCTGCGTATCATCAGCGTAGCAATGAAAGTTTATGCCATGGCTCTGGATAATTTTTCCCAAGGGCAACATGTATAAAGTGAAAAGGATTGGTCCCAGAACTGAACCCTGTGGGACGCCATAGCAGACCCTAGTCCGTGTAGAAGAAACGTCATTAACATGGACGAACTGGAACCTGTCAGATAGGTATGACTTAAACCAGCCTAATGCTGTCCCTTTAATTCCAACAGTGTGCTCTAATCTGTGCAGCAAAAGGCCGTGATCAACAGTATCAAAAGCAGCACTGAGGTCCAGCAGAACAAGGACAGAAACTAATCCATTGTCTGAGGCCATGAGGAGGTCGTTGGAGACTCTAATCAGTGCAGTTTCTGTGCTATGATGAGTTCTAAACCCTGACTGAAAGACCTCAAATAGATCATTTCTATGCAGGTGTTCTCCTAACTGGCTAGCAACTATTTTTTCCAGAATTTTAGAGATAAATGGAAGGTTGGATATTGGTCTATAGTTTGCCAAGATGTCCGGGTCAAGGGATGGTTTCTTGAGCAAAGGTTTAATGACTGCAACTTTAAAAACCTGTGGCACATATCCTAATTGTAGAGATAGGTTAATCTGATCCAAAATTGATATACCAATAGAGGATATAACATCCTTGAACAGTCGAGTTGGGATGGGATCCAACAGACATGTAGATGGTTTAGCTTTACTGACGTGGGTTATGTTTGTTCTCTTCTATTAGCGAAGAATAATAAGATGTTCTAGCTCTGCGTAGGGCTCTTTTGTAGACTATTAAACTATCTCTCCAGGCATGATGGGAGTCCGCAGATTTACAGGAGTACCACCTCCTTTCCATTTTACGTGCATTCTGCTTCAGCATGCGAATATGTGAATTATACCAGGGAGCTGAGCTCCTAAGATGAGAAACCCTCTTCCTCAGAGGAGCGACCGCATCCAAGGCGGAATGTAACATATCGGCAGTATTGTTAACAAGGTGATCAAAGTCTGCCGGAGTAAGATTCGGGTCAGTGCCCTCAGCTATTCTATCATATTCCACCATAGGGAGATGAGAGAGAATGACCTCCTTAAAATTATTCACAGCATCTTCAGAAAGACATCTGCTGTAATGACACGTTTTATCATTAAGATAAAAAATAAAAGATGGCCATGGCATTAACTCAACAAGAACAGGTGTGACAAATAGAAATGCCAAACTGATTAAAAACTAGTTTCAAAGTATGTGAGCAACATGAAAATTAACTGCGGATGATTGACATTTAAATTGTAGCTATAGCAGAGTTTGACGTCATGTGAACAGCCTGAAGATGAAACCTTTAGGCGAGATCTTTCAAAACAGATAATCATATTTGCATATATATTTATATTTACATGTATGATGTGTACCAAATCTGACTGTGTGTGAATCTGAATAGGATGAAGCAGTAAGAAGACAGATGGATGGATAGACTTATAAAACTATAATGTCTAATTGGAGCTGAAATGCAAAAGATGAGCTGATAATCAGACAAACAGGCCAATTCTCCGGCTGGACCTGCTTTTCCACTTCAAAATGTTTTTGTACACGCCATTGTTATATGGAGCTAACAAATTCTTTTCTTTTTGCTTCACTCGTTTTTTGAACCTGCTTGAGCAGTTTCAACTTGAACTGAATCTAGACACTTGATGGTGCAGTGAGTGTGTTTGTGTGCGTGTGTGTGAGGCGGAAGGGGGTGTTGTAGTAAATCATCACTGACCTAGAAATGGTGAGACGCAAGCTGTAAAGATCAAAAATATCTGTGACACAAGCCATAAGCACCGCTTTAAGCTCAAAGGGTTTTTGTTTTTATCGAGGGCTCTGATGCATCCAAAAAAAGGAAAAATTCTTAATATATTTACCAGCAGCAAAACAAATTGACTGAAAAAGTACTCAAGAAGTACTTGTACTTGAAAATTTGACCATTGGGGAAAAAAATTAGGTTTAAAAAGAAAAAGTTCATGATTTTGTTGGTTTTGCATGTACGGTGCCATGACAAAGTATTTGCCTCCTTCCTTATTTCTCGGTGATGTGACTGAATTGGAACAATCTACAAAGAAGATTGAGCCAAAATTTCTCCACAGTGATGTGAAAGATCCATTGCATGATATTGCAAATGCTTGATTGCAATTTTTGCTGCTAAGGGTGGCACGTTTTCTCATAGAGGCATGTAGGTTTTAATAGTTTTTCCCCTTAATAAATAAAATCACTTAAAAACTGCATTTTGTGTTTACTTGGTCTTTGTCTACTATTTAAGTCTGTTTGATCAGAAACATTTAGGTCTGACAAAGATGCGAAAATATAAGAAATCAAGAAGGAGGAACATACTTTTTCACAGCACTGCATAGTCAATTTGTTTGGTGAAATTACAGCAGCATTTATCAGTGCAGACTCTGCAGTTCTGAGGTCTTAGCGGAACATCTTTGATGCTTTTTATGGCCTGAGACAAAGAAAAAATGTTAATTAAAGAGGTTTAAAACTAAATCACAATCAAAATTCCCTCTCCTTCATTTTAATTGGAAAATGGAGAATTTGTTTTGACCCATTAATGTTTGAAGCACAATTAGATGCAAGAAGGTGCTGACAAAAATAACAAGGTGTGTCTCAGGTGTGTTGACTTGTGATATGATAATGACAATTTTACGAAAGAGAAGACAAGTGCCTGAACTATGACATAAGATGAGAGCACGCCCAACTATCGAAGTTACCTGTGCAGAATACAAGGTGTACATCTTGAGGTGAAGTATCGCAATCCAGGACGACAAATCTGCAGCACTCACCTGCAGGACTCACCTGCAGCACTCACCTGCTCATTGCAATGAAGCTGATCTTTTTTCTAACTTTGATCTGGGCTATCTCCTGCACAGGTAACGTTACTTATGTTGTCATTACAAGGGCTCTTGGAGGGAAAAAAATTTCAATTAATAGTGATGGTTTTTCTTGTTTGTTTTTATATGAGTCCCATTAAAATTAAAAAAAAAATGGAAGGAAAAGAAAAAATAATATTTTTTTTCTTTAAAATACATTTATATGTTGTATCACTGTGTAATGAGTTGTACCATCTTAAAACTGAAGAAAAATAATAATATTATGGTTTCAAACTCTTCAGCTTAAAGTGCTTTAAAACACAAGTATTGTGGTTAAAAATTATATTTTTTTTCTTGATTCCAGCTCAAGTTCTCCAGTGTAAAAGCTGTATAGATCAGGAGTGTTCAAAAGAAAGAACAAAATCATGTCGCACAGAGTCGATGTGTATAACAGCTACCATTCAAGGTATTCTCCTCATGCCATTTATTACGATGCAGTTAATTACATGACATATATTGTTAACTTATATGGGCTTTACATCAGCATCATCAAACTGCATTTTGTCTCTGCAGAAACTTCATCTGGAACTGTAAGAACACAAATCTACAAGGACTGTGCAGCCTCCTTCATTTGTGAAAAAATGAAAAATCGGAAATCAGATATTTTCAGCCAACCTTGGTTTTTCAAGCACTCTTGCCTCTGCTCACTGTTGTGACAAAAACAACTGCAACTCTCACACTTTACCGAGTAAGTCAAGTTAATGTCAGCTGATCTGTAAAGACTGATAAAATTATATGAGAAAAAAATTATAGTGTACTTTCTTTCTGTTTTACCTCTTCCAATAATACCTTATTGTTTGATGTTTTAGTCCCTGATCTTCAGCCACAAAACAACCTGAGTTGTGTTGTTTGTGACCCCTCCACCTCTGAATGCAGTTCAATACAGTGTTCAGGAGAAGAGACCAACTGCTTCCAAGCAACTTGTGAGTTTATATGTTAAATCTGTAAAAAAAATCTCATCCGTAAATTTGATTAAACACCTAGAAGTATTTCAGTAAAACTCTAACGATAAAAAAGTGTGTAAAAAAATTAGTAGAAAATATTACAGTCAATAAGCACTGATATTTTTTCTTATGTGTCACTTTATGTTTTGCAAGGTAAAGAAACAGGAAAATCGATTGAAAGCACTGATTGTTGTGTAGACTTTTTTGACAGTATTTATTAATTATATAGTGCAGGCTTGAAAGTGTGACAGATGTGCACTAAAACAGAAATGCGAATATTGTAAAACTGATTCTCATGGATATTCTTATAGGCTACATGACTCCTATTACCCTGTAAAGGTTGAGGCCTGTGTAGAAAATGGAGGGGCCAGGGGTAGAAAGCCATAAAATAATTTAAAAAAATAAAGTTTAGATGACAATATGACAAAAGTGGAGAGCTATGAATGTGAAGAAAAATACTTTGAAATAGAAAATGTACTGAGTACATGTACAAACATATTAACACTTTCTATATTTATGAGTGTCATTTTAATGTAGAAAATGAATTATGTTCATTGATGAAATACTTTTTTATTCACAGTGTCTAATGAGACAACAACATATCAAGCACTGGGTTGTGTGTCTCCAAACACACATGCAGCTGCTGCAGAACTGGGAAATTTACCTTTCTTGGCAAACACTGGTACCATAACTGATGGACCAAACTATTGCAGCACAGATAACTGTAATGTACCATCTACAACAACCACAACTGATTCTCCAACCACAGCTACAGCTGTGTTAAGCACAACAACTATCACACCAACCACAACTACTGTGTCAACCACAACTGCTCAACCAACCACAACTACTGCTGCAATAACAGAGACCGCATCAGCCCTCCAGTGTAAAAGCTGCATAGATCAAGAGTGTTCAAAAGAGCAAACAAAACCATGTAGCACAGAGACGATGTGTATAACAGCTACCATTCAAGGTATTCTCCTCATGCCATTTATTACGATGCAGTTAATTACATGACATATATTGTTAACTTATATGGGCTTTACATCAGCATCATCAAACTGCATTTTGTCTCTGCAGAAACTTCATCTGGAACTGTAAGAACACAAATCTACAAGGACTGCGTACCCTCCTCCATTTGTGAAAAAATCGGAAATCAGATATTTTCAGCCAACCTTGGTTTTTCAAGCACTGTTGCCTCTGCTCACTGCTGTGACAAAAACAACTGCAACTCTCACACTTTACCGAGTAAGTCAAGTTAATGTCAGTTGATCTGTGAAGACTGATAAAATTATATGAAAAAAAGAATTATATTGTACTTTCTTTCTGTTTTACCTCTTCCAATAATACCTTATTGTTTGATGTTTCAGTCCCTGATTTTCAGCCTCAAAACAACCTGAGTTGTGTTGTTTGTGACCCCTCCACCTCTGAATGCAGTTCAATACAGTGTTCAGGAGAAGAGACCAACTGCTTCCAAGCAACTTGTGAGTTTATATGTTAAATCTGTAAACAAATCTCATCCGTAAATTTGATTAAACACCTAGAAGTATTTCAGTAAAACTCCAACGATAAAAAGGTGTGTAAAATTAGTAGAAAAATAAACAGTCAATAAAGCACTGATATTTTTTCTTATGTGTCAATTTATGTTTTGCAAGGTAAAGAAACAGGAATAGCAATAGAAAACACTAATTGTTGTGCAAGACTTTTTTGACAGTATTTATCAAAAGAATGGTGCAGGCTTAAAAGTGTGACAGATGTGCACTACAACACAGAAATCAGAATATTGTAAAATTGATTCTCATGGATATTCTTATAGGCTACATCACTCTTATTACCCTGTAAAGGTTGAGGCCTGTGTAGAAAATGGAGGGGCCAGGGGTAGAAAGCCATAAAATAATAAAATAAAATAAAGTTTACATGACATTATGACAAAAGTGGAGAGCTATGAATGTGAAGTAAAATACTTTGAAATAGAAAATGTACTGAGTACATGTACAAAACATATTAACACTTTATTTATGAGTGTCATTTTAAAGTAGAAAATGAATTATGTTCATTGATGAAATACTTTTTTATTCACAGTGTCTAATGAGACAACAACATATCAAGCACTGGGTTGTGTGTCTCCAAATACATATGCAGCTGCTGCAGAACTCAGAAATTTACCTTTCTTGGCAAACACTGGTACCATAACTGATGGACCAAACTATTGCAGCACAGATAACTGTAATGTACCATCTGCAACAACCACAACTGATTCTCCAACCACAGCTACAGCTGCACTAAGCACGGCAACTATCACACCAACCACATCTACTACTGCAATAACAGAGACCGCATCAGCCTTCCAGTGTAAAAGCTGCATAGATCAGGAGTGTTCAAAGAAACGAACAAAACCATGTAGCACAGAGACGATGTGTATAACAGCTACTATTCAAGGTATTCTCCTCATGCCATTTATTACGATGCAATTAATTACATGACATATATTGTTAACTTATATGGGCTTTACATCAGCATCATCAAACTGCATTTTGTCTCTGCAGAAACTTCATCTGGAACTGTAAGAACACAAATCTACAAGGACTGTGCACCCTCCTCCATTTGTGAAAAAATCGGAAATCAGATATTTTCAGCCAACCTTGGTTTTTCAAGCACTCGTACATCTGCTCACTGCTGTGACAAAAACAACTGCAACTCTCACACTTTACCAAGTAAGTCAAGTCAATGTCAGCTGATCTGTGAAGACTGATAAAATTATATGAAAAAAACATTTTTATAGTGCACTTTGTTTGTGTTTTATCTCTTCCAATAATACCTTATTGTTTGGTGTTTCAGTCCTTGATCCTCAGCCACAAAACAACCTGAGTTGTGTTGTTTGTGACCCCTCCACCTCTGAATGCAGCAGTTCAATACAGTGTTCAGGAGAAGAGACCAACTGCTTTCAAGCAACCTGTGAGTTTATAAGTTGATTCAGTAAACAAATCTCATCTCTAAACTTGATTAATTACCTAAAAGTATTTCAGTAAAAACTCCAAAGATAAAAAGGTGTGTAAAAATTAGAGAAAAAAATACAGTCAATAAGCACTGATATTTTTTCTTATGTGTCACTTTATGTTTTGCAAGGTAAAGAAACAGGAATAGGGATAGAAAACACTGATTGTTGTGCAAGATTTTTTTGAAAGTATTTATTAATTATATGGTGCAGGCTTAAAGGGGTCTTGACACCAAAAATAACCCTAAAATAAGCTTTGATTGTATAACTGTAAGTATTCTTGATAGCTTTGATGATATGAATGATCATCAACGCTAAACTATTCGTGGTTTATCCCGGTGCGATGTTACGTCAATCTGGGCTTGTACCCAATCCGCTCTCGGGGGCCGCCATATTGGCCATAACGTCTAATGCAGAACATCCTCATCAGGCAAGAACAAGAAACATTATGGCAAGTCACCAGAATGATGAGATCGAGCGATTTTCAGATTGTTCTGACCATTCCTCGTTCACTGAGGCTCTTTTTGAAATAGACAGCATGCAAGATCTGTCAAAGGAACTCGGGGGCGGCATTTTGCCATATCGTTTTGAGCCGTATCTGGACAAATTGCCCCCAGAAACAGAGGTGTCAGACTCTCCCTCTCCCTCCCAGAATATAAACAAAAGACACATCCAGAAATTCTAACGGACTATCTGTGTTTATTTTAAGAGGGGCCACTCAGCTTCAAAAACGGAGACCAGAGAGCAAACAGTACTTATTTACGCTTCTAATATGGTATGGGATTGCAAAAGGGTGCTTTAGTTATTAGGGCTGGGCTGATACGCTTTTGTGCCGATTTGATTCTCCTACGATTTTTGGGTCCCGATTCGATTTATATTACGATTCTGATTAAACAAGTATTGCATTTCGATTTTAACAAGTATTGCGATTATTAGATTTCAATTATTGAAATATAAAAATCATGTAATAAATAGTAAATAATAATAATAATAGTAATAATAAAAATATTATTATAATACTATTGTAATTATTATATTTTATTTAGGGCTGGGCAACAATTAAAATTTTTAATCGCGATTAATCGCATTATTTCCCTGATTAATCGCGATTAATCGCATTGTATACGCAAAATCAAATAATGAATTCAAAAGTAGTGTAAAATCCCCTTTTATTTAAATGTTCTGCTGCCATATGAAGTGCTATAACATTTGTTGTTCAAACACTTTTAACATCAGCACTTGTCAGTAACACATATTTAGTGTAAATCTCATCTTAAAAATTGTAAAATAAAATAAAGCTTATTGCCACTGCCGGGGCATTGATGTCATCCTGTTTTTTATAAAAAATTAAAAAAAAGTCTACAAACAAAATCCAACAAAATGATTGTGTCTCAGCACAATCAGAACATTAAAACAGGTAATTTCTGAGGTAACAGCAGAAACTTTTAACGGGGAGTTCAACTTGGCAGTTGTTACAAATAACCTTGTTTCTGTCGAATCCTCCTTCTGGAAAAATTTTAAAAGGAAAATGTCCATGTTACATGTCCATCATGTAACTTTACCAATTCGTGTATCATTCATTCTTTCTATTTTCAATTGTCAATCAAAAATTTAAAAAATTAAAAAGTGACATTTAAATATGTTTTTCGTTTTTTAATTTTATAAGAACTAAAAAAGTAAAAAATGCCTGGGTTTTTTTTAATATCTCAATTTTGGACTTGGATCAAAAATACGAAATGAAAAAAATGGTCCACAGGACTGAATTTGTTTTGAATTTGTAATTTGACTGAAAGTCCAGTCCAATGACTGGACTTTCTGTTGTCATTACACATCTGTGCCACTAGATGAGCCGCACTGATAACCAGTAAGAGAATAGCACGACAGTGAACACATGAAGAGATCTGATGTAACATGGAGGAACGACGCGAAAGTTTTGTTGCATCCAGAATTTTCTTTTGACAGAATTGTTAATATTGCTACCTGAGTTGGTACCCGAACTGTTAAGTACAAGATTTTTATTGTTTTTCATGTCTGTTCTAGGTTTTTTTCGCACGTTTACCTGCCAATTGTCTTCCGGTTCCGGCCAGTAACCGACTTTCAAAACAAAAGCATATAGAGCGTTAACGCGCGACAAAATAATTGTCGGCGTTAATAAACAATGCATAAACGATAATAACGCGTTAACTTTCCCAGCCCTAATTTTAATATATAAAAATTATTATCATGTATATCATTATGTTATTATTATATTAATTATTAAATATCAATAATAAAATATATAATATAAACATTAAATAAGTTTTAATATTTAAAACAATGCGCTGTAGTTCCCCCCGACGCCTTGTATAGTAGAGAATATCTGGGTGCTAGTTCAGTTATATCACTAGGTTCACACAGGAGTGTCGGCCAGAACACCACTTATGGCCGTTTTCCAGAGTATGGAAGAATAAAAGACTAAAAGGCTGATATGATGTTTACTTTATTTACTTCTTCTTTGCAGCAACCTACATAACTTGCAGTGTTGTAGTAAAGCTGGATGTTATACTTGTGATTGTGTGGTTTTCTACAAAGAAGAATAACAGTTAATAAAGGATAACATATCCTCACATTAATATTCCCCATATGGAGTAAAATAAATAATATTACCACCTAATATTAACTAAAACAATAATTAAACCAGAGGAGGTAATCAGATGATTACAATCCCACATTTCTCTTTCTCATTTACACAAGAAAGAAACAGAAACATACCCCAAACACTCAATATACAGATTTCTAAGACTTATTAACACTGTGTCAAGCTACTGCTAATGTGGACATAACACTTCCTGTAGCGTATAAATCCTCCTGCTGACAAACCGGCAGGATGCTTTTATTGTGAAATCAGCGTGACACTACCGGTAGCGAGTTAGCCTTAGCTTCACTATCGGCACAGAAACGGCACCCCACATCAACTACTCCGTACCCCGGCGTAATCATGAAACACTCTTAACAGCACTATGAACAGGTAACACATGTAAACATAGTTTGAACTCTACGAGTGGAGTATTTCCACGGAGCCACCCGAACTCTTTACCCCACCATTAAATAAATAAAAATCGATTCTTGTACGAGAATCGATTTTTAAAAATCACCAGAAAAAAAATCACGATTAATATAAAAATCAATTTTTTTGGCCCAGGCCTATTAGTTATAACTAATAACATTTATTGACACAACATCTCAATAAATAATCACCAAAATCCAGCGAAGCTTTTGATCTGAGCTTGTTTACAGCATATCTCAGCAACAGAAAAGTGGTCTAGTGAGCATCTTACTGTTTATAGACAAGCTATGGCTCTGGAAACACTGGCAACCGGAAATACGGAACTTTTACTATCGAAAACCGGTAAGTACCGAATTTTGACCACTAGTTGTGACTTTCGACTTTGTGTCTTTAGGCACCTCTTGTGCAAAATATAGAAGAGATGAAAGAAAAATTTTATTATTTTTGCTAAGAGTAGACTGCAGAGTTCAACGATACCAAATACATCTATGATGGAAGAAGTAATCGGTCTGTATCAGTCATACAGGCAACCTCTTAAACTCAATAGTTGAAGAAGCTAACGTCCATAATGTCTGGATTGTTTTTTCACTAGATCTAGGCCTAATTTCAAGTTCTAGATCAGAATTTCTAAATCTGATTTAGAATTTCAATGAACGCGTAAATTATATCGCGTTCACTCTCACTGATCGCAGTCACACAGATGCACACCTGTCACTCGGGGTCCACTTGTCCCTCGTCCTCCGGACTTGCTGAACCCACTGCTCCCATTGAACTGGGTCTTTTGGAAAGGTGTACAGACTGAATCCACCTTCCCCGGTATTCGAACAAAACCCTGCCACATATGGAGCCGGCATATTGCAAAAAATTAGGGAGTTTTGCTCGGAAAAAGTCGTCCACAAGCACAGTTTACAACTGCTGGCAATGCAAATGGCTGCAACACAAACCTTGTGGGTTCTGCATGTGACGTCATATCCGCTTTCTTCTCCGGTTGCTTGAGGGCTGGCTGCTTGTTGGTGGCGTGTGATTCAAAACAAGTATTCGTCAACATTCTGACGTTCAATGTTGCAATGTTGTACATCATTTTATTCGAGAGACTACGCCCAAATTCTTAATTTTAACATCATTTTTGGTGTCAGGAGCCCTTTAAAAGTGTAATAGATGTGCACTAAAACAGAGGAATCAGAATATTGTAAAATTGATTCTCGTGGATATTCTTATAGGCTACATCACTCCTGTTACCCTGTAAAGATTGATGCCTGTGTAGAAAATGGAGGGGCCAGGGGTAGAAAGAAAGTCATAAAAAAATCAAATCTAATAAAGTTTACATGACATTATGACACAAAGTGAAGGGCTGTGAATGAGTTAAAAATATACTTTGAAATAGAAATTGCACTTAGTACATGTACAAACATATTAACACTTTCTTTAAGGCGGATTTTATCGCAATCTGTAAATCGCTGTATGGGAGAACTGTTGTGCTTGGCGGAGGTCTGTGCCATCTGAGTGCTTTTCTAGTTAAGAAATGCTTTCCTGGAAGTTCACTGGCTCTATTTTTTTTTGAGCAGTTTGTTGGAACTTCTTGGAGTACAAAAGAAATGATTAAATCATTTACTCCACATTAGTTAGAGCTAGTTATGTATATATCAGTGCAGAGGAGGAGGAGGAAAAAAGAGGAGGAAGCTCTACAATAGAGTCCCAGACCAGCTGCCCATGAGAGCTGCTCCGATCTGGGTGAAAAGACGCTCCATGGCAGTTTGCAGGTACCGCAACCTGCTCTTAACGCCCTAACCACTCCCATGCATAATGTGTGCATAATATAGTGGTTGGTGCAGGTAATATCACAGGTTTCGGGAGGTGGAACATTGCGTTCTTTGTGGGGGAATGTCGTGGAAAATATTATCTGAAGAAGAATCCAGTAGAATAAAAATATAACAACTGCGTTCACAATGTTTTTATTAAGTCAAGTCAAGAATATATCATGCGCATGGAGAGAGAAAAGATTTCTCTCTGGCAAAAGACAGAGAGACAGAGAGTTTTAAGCAGCAGCACCAGAAGCCCATATATGGTCATGTTGTATTACTGATAGTGAACAAAGAGAGCCTTACTTCATGTTTCGTTAGCCTCATATCTTAGTTATTTGACCTTGCAGGTGTCTGTGAGAACAGGATGATATTCGGTTCACAGTAGCACACGAACATAACTGATGTGCAGGCTAGTATAAAAGGTTATATGAGTTCAGCAGGTTACATGGGGTTAGCTGCATTTTAGGATATATGGGCCTAAATACCAAAGTTATATGAGATTAGCTAAATTAATGAAATAAGAGCCTAAATTTCATTTACAGGAAAGCCCCTCCTGCTACCTGCTATCGCTTAATAGCAGCTTTAGGAGGTTTAGCGCAAGATAGGGCCCTAAATCTGTAAACGAATCTCATCTGTAAACTTGATTAAACACCTAGAAGTATTTCAGTAAAACTCCAACGATAAATATGTGTGTAAAATTAAGAGAAAAAAATACACTCAAGAAGCAGTGACATTTTATCTCATGTGTCACTTTATGTTTTGAAAGGTAAAGAAACAAAAATAGCGATAGAAAACACTGATTGTTTTGCAAGACTTTTTTGACAGTATTTATGAATTATATAGTGCAGGCTTAAAAGTGTGACAGATGTGCACTAAAACAGAAATGAGAATATTGTAAAATTGATTCTCATGGATATTCTTATAGGCTACATCACTCCTATTGCCCTGTAAAGGTTGAGGCCTGTGTAGAAAATGGAGGGGCCACGGGTAGAAAGTCATAAAAAAAATCCAATCTAATAAAGTTTACATGACATTATGACACAAAGTGAAGGGCTGTGAATGAGTTAAAAATATACTTTGAAATAGAAAATGTACTTAGTACATGTACAAACTACGGCTGTCAAAGTTAACGCGTGATTAACGCAAAATAATTTTAACGCAACTAATTTTATTAACGCGCGATTAACGCGGGCCGGCCGTTGATGTACAATAGTAGAGAGGAGAGTACGTGTTGCCTCCAGGCTTCATGACCCTCGGGCCCCGCCGTAGTTGTAGTCCTGTAGTCCTCCGTTTGGCAAAACAGGAAGCCATGCACTGAGGTCGACGTCCATGACGACGTCCACAGACAGACGTAAATAAACCTCCGTTAGCAGTAGCTGGGATAAAAAGATACTATTTTGAATGGTAAGTTCAGCTTCAAAACCTTGCCTGATGGCTAACTCCACAAGATAAATGTTGTTTGTGTTTACTGTCGATGTGAATTTAGTTACCACCGGAGTCTGACCACTCTCAAGTATCACTTGTTGGCTAATGAGAGCGCTGATGCAGAGAACCCCCCCCCCCCCCCCCCCCCCCGTTTGAAGCAAACCACGAAAATATTTTGTATAAAGAACATAAGAGAAAATATTGAGTATATATTATATATATATATTATATATATATACAATATATAATGGATTTTGGCATTGTAGCAATAAATAAACATGCATTTGTTTTGCATAAGCCAAGCATTTGTGTACTCTCATATCAAGGCAAGGCAACTTTATTTGTAGAGCACAATTCGTACACAAGGCAATTCAAAGTGCTTTACAGATGCATAAAGTCACAAGAAGGCAAATAGAATCATTCTATACAAGCATAAAAATAATCAATAATAAACAAAATTAATTATTAAAAAAAATCCTTAATTGAATTAAAAAATAAGAGTGTAGATAAAATCCTTCCAGTCATCATCTTCACATCTAAACAGAACTGTTTCCAGTCTGGATCAGAACATTGTCAGAGTTCAGGTCTGTCTCACATCTGCTGGAAGACTGTTCCAGATTTTAGGAGCATAAAACTGAAATGCAGCTTCACCTTGTTTAGTCCTGACTCTGGACACCAGCAGGAGACCACTACCTGAGGTTCTCAGAGTCCAGGTTGGTTCATATGGCTCTAACATGTCAGAGATGGACTTTGGGGCTAGACCATGAAGAGACTTGAACACAAGTAGAGCTGTTTTAAAATCTATTCTCTGAGTGACAGGAAGCTAGAGACCTCAGAAGTGGACCAATATGGTCATATTTCCTGGTTCTAGTCAGGACTCGTATTAATAAGAGTAATACAACTTGAAAAAGATCTGTATAAGGTAGATTTAGAACAGATAAAAATATGCGATTAATTTGCGATTAATCATGATTAATTATTGACGGTCATGCGATTAATCTGATTAATTGTTTTGAAAAATTGACAGCCCTAGTACAAACATATTAACACTTTCTTTACTCATAAGTGTAATTTTAAAGTACAAAATGCATGATGTTAATTGATGAAATGCTTTTTTATTCACAGTGTCTAATGAGACAACAACATATCAAGCACTGGGTTGTGTGTCTCCAAATACATATGCAGCTGTTGCAGAACTCAGAAATTTACCTTTCTTGGCAAACACTGGTACCATAACTGATGTACCAAACTATTGCAGCACAGATAACTGTAATGTACCATCTGCAACAACCACAACTGATTCTCCAACCACAGCTACAGCTGTGTTAAGCACAACAACTATCACACCAACCACAACTACTGTGTCAACCACAACTGCTCAACCAACCACAACTACTGCTGCAATAACAGAGACCGCATCAGCCCTCCAGTGTAAAAGCTGCATAGATCAGAGTGTTCAAAAGAGCAAACAAAATCATGTCGCACAGAGACGATGTGTATAACAGCTACCATTCAAGGTATTCTCCTCATGCCATTTATTATGATGCAGTTAATTACATGACATATACTGTTAACTTTATACAGGCTTTACATCAGCATAAGCAAACCGCACTTTGTCTCTGCAGGAAATTCATCTGGAACTGTAAGAACGCAAATCTACAAGGACTGTGCACCCTCCTCCATTTGTGAAAAAACAGGAAATCAGATATTTTCAGCCAATCTTGGTTTTTCAAGCACTCTTGCATCTGTTCACTGCTGTGACATAATAAACTGTAACTCTCCCACTTTACCAAGTAAGTCAAGTTAATGTCAGCTGATCTGTGAAGACTGATAAAATTATATGAAAGAACATTTTTCCCTCCATGTTCTTCCTGCTTTATCTCTTCCAATAATACCTTATTGTTTGTTTGGTGTTTCAGTCCCCGATCTCCAGCCACAAAACAACCTGAGTTGTGTTGTTTGTGACCCCTCCACCTCTGAATGCAGTTCAATACAGTGTTCAGGAGAAGAGACCAACTGCTTCCAAGCAACCTGTGAGTTTATGGGCCCTATCTTACACCTCCTGCTACCCAATACCTGCAAATTGCAGATTTAGGAGCCTCTGCCAACCGCTAATACAATCTTCCGCTCCCAAAAGCTGCTACCCATTATGCCGACTCCCATACTCACATTGTGGGCATGGCAATGGGCGTGTCTCTTGGGCTTTCCACAAATTCGGTATCTTGCGGTACCTGTATCTCGCAGATTTTGGATATTGGGTAGCAGGTGGTCTGACCACCCACTTCCTTCTATCCAAAATCCGCGAGATACAGGTACCGCAAGATACCAAGTTTGTGGAAAGCGCAATTGGCATGTCGGCGCGTAAAAGAACGCGTCCAAATCGCGTTTTTGCGC
>JAGFBZ010001413.1:0-20947 GCA_018398805.1 Hirundichthys speculiger
TTTTACAATGTTTTGTGAACAGTGACTTGATTCTTTCTAAGCTGATTCTGTTCAGCAGTGAAATGTTCTTGAACTCATCAGTGGTGTGAGGGCTCCTCCTCTGGTGGCTTCAAGCTACAAATGTTCTCTCTGAGAGCTCAGTTAAATATTCACAACAGAGGACTTCTCACTGTTTTTATTCTCACCTTTATCACTGTTTAGAAACCACATGTGCTGCATGTAAACACATTTTCAAAATAATTTATGTTTACGCAACATTATATTTTAGTAAAAACTGCAAATATTGGAGGAAGGGTTAATTAGGAGTGCTGTTCATGTGAATTCACCAGATTAATAATAGTCGCATTGAACAACTCCAGTTCCATAAAGGTTGGGATGCTGAATAAAACTGAATTAAAACTGAAATAAAAACAATCCAATGATTTACAAATCCCATAAACTCATGTTTTATTTCCAATAGAACATAAAGAACAGATCAGATGTTGAAAATGAGACATTTCAACATTTCATAGAAAATATTATCTCATTTTGACTTTGATGGCAGCAACACATCTCAAAAAAGTTGGAGCAGGGAGATGTTCAGCATTGTGTAGTATCCCCTCTTCTTTGAACAACTGTCTGGAAATGTCTGGAAAGTGAGGAGACCAGCTGTTGGAGCTTTAGAAGAGAAATGTTGTCCCATTTTGACTGATCAAGGATTCCAGCTGCTCAACAGGCCTGGAAGTTTAGTGTCAGATGTTTTGTTTCATGAATAAAATGATGATAATGAACATTTTAAGACCACCCAGGTTCCTTCTTTGATCTGAGCATCATAAACTTGTATTTAGCTTGTTTTTGAAACATTTCCAGCTGATGTGTCAGATTCTTCAGAAGTGACAAACAGACATGAGAGCTGCTCATTCATCTATTCTGAGAAACGTAGTGAATCACGCCACCTGCTGGACAGATGACATCACAGATTGATGTGTCACATTTATTCAGGGTGTTTTCTCCAGTTAAACCAAAAGTCTTCCTCCCTGAAAACATCATCCAGCATTCAGTGACACACATCATGATTAAAGACAGACATCAGCTGCTCTTTGTGTGTCCCACCGTCCTGTCATCATCTACTGTGTGTAGGTGTCTGTGTTCATCTGTGCTGGGATGCAGAGATGTTGGATGACGTTGTTCCTGCTGCTCCTCCACTGAACACCACCAGCAGCTCATATCAGATTTTAAACTGGATGGAAATGATTTCACTGTGAAAAGAAGCTGAATTCAAGGAAACATGGACATTTTTACAACACAAGCAGTGAGGGAGTTGATACCTCCCTCAGTCCTCAGTCCAGTCCAGTGTTTTCCCTGCAGGCTGTCTCACCCAAACTTTAGTGGACACCAACCAGTGATGCATAGAAACAGAGGTTGGCTGTGGCAGCTGTTCACACTTCACACCCTGAAAAAGAACAAACCTCTTTGTTCTCTCTGACTTTTAGTCCAGGTTCAGCTTCCTGTGCAAACAGCACATTTATTTACTTAGTTTCATATTTGTTTTAGTTGATATTTTGTTGTTTATTTCATCTCTATTGATTGTTCAGTTTTGTGATTATTTAGGAGATATTCTTACAGTTTATACAGAACTCTGGTCAAATGATTTTCTTTTTATTGTGCTAAAATAAACTTTGACTGGACTTCTAAGAAAAAATAATAAAAATAAATGATATTCTTCAGCACCACCACAATGTTAAAACTATAAAGTTCCAAACGAGGATGAAAGAAAGATGAAGTGGTTTTTGAATGAGTCTCCAGCTTTTGGAGGAAGAGCCTCCAGTATATCTCATCCCACACATACGTTTATTGACATAAAAGACTTCTGCATCAAATACTGAATGAGCAAAAATAACATCAGTTGTTCAAAAAAATAAAAAATAAAAAAGGAAAGTAAAATCAAAGAACATATATAATATTTATTTTTATTAACAGTGAAATGCAGAGCAGTTCTCTCAGGGATGATTAGTGAAGCAACAACAAAGGCTCAGGATGCTCATGAAGAAGAAGACACAGCAAGAAGTCAAGAAATGCTCCCAACAAATATCAGTGGCAGCACTAACATCCATCCATCCATCACTGCATCTGCTTTCTGCACCTGTTTCATCTTCTTCATGGTCTTCTTGGGGCCTTTTTCACTTGTGGGAGGACAAAACCAGAGAAAACTGAACAGAACCATGAGATTATAAATTCACACAGATGTGTCACAGTTGATCAGTTAACTTTAGGTTTTTATTAAGATTTTTGCTAATTATCAAAAATGATAATAAAATCAAAGTGTGGGTTTGGACATGGATATGAACACATGAACACATCCTGGACATCTGTGAGATATAATGTGTCACGAGGGCTTATTTTCTACATGTATGAAATGATATCTGAGGATAATTTTATACATTATTTGATTTATTTTATGTCCGAACACCTGCTAAAATACAAATATGTACAGTGAAATAATGTACTTCTTGCATGTAGTTTTTTTTGTCTCTTCTTAGTTTCTGTGGTTTTGACAAAGTTTCACTGTCACAGCTGTCGTACAGAGGAAAAGAAAAGTGGAGAAAAATATCAATCCCTCCATGTGAAGGTTTGCTGACTTGAAATGATATTTTAGTTATTTGTCTTCCTGTTAAAGCATCAACAAAGCTTTCTTTTATACAACTTATTTGTGCATCACATACACAGCATTATTGAAAATGAAATAAAAAGAGTCTACTTCCATGTAAATCCAGGTAAAGAACAGAACATAATGTATGTGGTCATGTGACATTAAGAAACATTAATAAATCAGCTGAGATCTTTTATTTGAGGACAAGTGAACAAAACCAGCAGAACAAGAAATTCCACAAACAGAAGATCTTTTCTTTTTTCTTTTTTTTTTTTTCCTTCAGTAATTGAGCAAACAACAGTTTATGTTTCTTTCAACTTTTTCAGATTATTCCTTCATCATTGTCTTTTCACTTTGGTCACAAATAAACTGACAATGACTAAAATTAAACATCATGAATCGGTGGAGAAGAAACAACGATCTATCAAACCCTGGTAGTTCAGACTGTGAAAAGCTTTAGAAACCTTGAACCCCACAATAGAAATGAAATCCTTCATTCTGAAGTATGAGGTGAAACTCTAAAATGCTGTGTTTAGAAGGGTTCAGGGAGTATTTTGGCCTGTGATCGTGAGATATTTTGTTTTCTAAATGCATGTGACATTTCCTGCCTGGTAACATTTCTACATGCAGACATGCACCGTGCTGACTGATGTGTATGTTGCTTCAAGTAAATGTATGTGCAGCTCTGATGGTTTCTCCAAAGGTTCACTGCTGCAGGTGTGGTCTCAGAGGTGCAGACAGAGCAGGAAGCAGCTCTCTAAAGATGCCATGTTTAGAAACAGCAGGAAGCTGACGACCTGCAGGCCTGAACTGATAACAGACGTTTGTGGTGTGTTGGCTTCATGTGCTGTTATTATAGTTGTTCTTAGAGTCCTGCGCTCTGACTGAAAGAATGGAAAGAAAACCTGAGAAGCTTTTTAAGCTTGCCAAAAGTGTTTCATATAAAAAAGACATTATTATTTAAAGATTATACATTCTGACCATTTTATTAACAAATAAATAGAGGATGACCAAATATTTGGAACAAAAAAATAATTAAACTCCATTATTTCCATCCTGTTTCACCACAATCAAGAAATGACCACTTTGGTTAAAACATGTAAATATACACAACATCAATATTAATGGTAATATTATCATATAAATATTAACTACTGAATCAGGACATTGTAACTGCTGGTGAGTAGAGATCTGTGAAGGTTTATTTCTTTTCTATGAAGCTCCATTAATCAGTTTATTTGCCTCAAAAACAGAAGATCAGTCATAGTTTCACATCTCTGGAGACTCTTTACATGCAAATACACGCTGACAGATGTGTCCGTTGTTTCCAGGAAGTTCAGCTCTGACAGTTTCAACAAAGTTTCAGTTGTGGTCTCACAAGTACAGAAATAGTTGGTCAAGACTCTCTAAAGAAGATGCCTGGAAACCCCCCAAACTTAGAAACCTGATCAACTGAACAGACAAAAGAATCTGATAATAAACTGGATGATAGCAGATGGTTCTGGACGGTGACTGGACCGACTGCACCGACAGTCCAATAAAGAAAATCACATATTTCATAGAAGTGGAACAGAACGACTTGGAGTCAAACTGGATTTGATTTTGTATGATAAACTTTATTTATGAAGTTTATGAAATTGATTTTACTATATTTCTTTTAAGGATGGAGTTGAGTTAAATACTGCTTATAAAACTGATCAGCATGGATTCACAGAAAATTCAGAAAAACACAAATCATTAAAGTAACAATAATGAGAATCAAATAAATGTTTTATTAATGACTTTAGAAAAGATTGTTCTAAATATACAGCAGAGTGTTTCACTGTAGAAGAGTTCAAACATTTTAAAACTGTAGACAGACAGGAAAAAATAAAATAGAAACACATTTGAAATGATTGTCACTTGTGACTTCTGTACATCTGGCTCATTTTCATCACCGCTTCATCTGAAAAAAAAAGAGAAAAATATTTAGAATGAAGAAAATTAGAAGAACAGACTAAAACAAGATTAATGTGAACATTAATGTATTTATAAAAGTTTTAACTCCATTTTAAATATTACCTGAAATATATATAATATTACGTATGTAATAAAAACATAATTAAAACCGATATAAGAGAAAAAAGAACAACATATTGATGCATGTGATGTAACTGAATGTCATGTTTGATGTTTTGGTTGAATTCAGCTCCAGTGAACTGCAGAGAGGCTGGAGGGACACATTAGAGAGAAAAAGGGACTCAGTCACTTCAGTGTAAATACTGTTTGAGTCAGCAGACATGTTACACCACTTCATATAATCCAAGTGTGTTAAAAAAAAAGAAGAAATTAAAAAATGTATCCTGAGATTTATGCTAGTTTATTAATTCTTAAGGAATAAGGTCTAATCAATTCATTCAATCCTCCTTTTCAGGATGACGTGGCCTTTCGCTCACAGTGGTACATAAATCATTCATGTCTATTTAGAGTCCAGGAGATGGTGTTTGACTTCTGACTGTGAATGTGTCTGTACTTTCTTTGATTAAAAGTCTCCATGTTTACCTGAACCAGGCTGAATATCAGGCTATAGAAGAGAGAGAATATGAAGAGGAAAATGAAGGAGGAGGCTGTGGACCACAGGCTGCTAAACTCATCCTCATCAACGGCATCATCTGTGCAACTCAAAGCAAATGTCACGTTTGACTCTGAAGGAAAATCTAAGAAGAGGAAGGTAGAGTGGAGGTGATTAGATGAGATATGTGTGTTTATTTGTGAGCATTTTTATCATTTAAATGACAGTTTGTGAAATTAAACAGATTGAACTAGAGTGAGTCTTGACTGGAAAATGTTTTCATTCATGCACACATGCAGCAAAGATGTCTCCATGCAACATTTATTTAGAACTGTCAGCACACTTATCAAGCAGTTGGACAAGGTGACAAAGACACAAACACAACATTATGACAAAGAAAACACAACTATTGTTTTATACAATCACAATGACTGATGACGTCACAGAGTGTACAGCTTTACAAAACATGAAATTAACACTGAAACAGAAGAACAAACCAGCACGTAACATCTACAGTCAAAGACATCTCTAAACAGTTTAACATTCAACTGAGTTACCCATTTCTTTTGACACTCCTTTTGGTGTCAGAGCCCTTTCACTGCCAGCAACCCAGACGTTGCAGTAGAACATTTTATTTTCTGTGTTCCACTGGTTCTTGGTGATGGTGTAGACACTTGCAACTGAGTAACCATTCTTAGTCTTCTGGTGAGGGAAGGTGATGCCGTCAGTAAAGACTCCATTATTTGGTCCTACGTCTTCTGACCAGGTGATGTAATAATCCTGCATCTCAGAACTGGAGACCAGACACACCAAACTGACTTCATCTGAGTCTATTGACTTGACATCTTCCTCTGGCATCATGTAGATGGTCACTTTTGGCTCTGTCTTACCTAAAAAAAAAAAAAAAAAAAAACATATTCATTTTATCTAGAAGAGTCATGCTAGGAACTTTGAAATTAAATCAGTTTAAAGTATTCTACTGTGTATTTTCATTTTCATGTTATTGGCTTACCTCAGTAAAATAACAGAATACCATCATACATATCATTATTTCAGTTCAAGACCAAATGAAATATTACTGATTTCATCATTGACTGTTTTTAATTTAATGACATACCTGGGTGGAGAGTCAGAACTTCTGTAACTGGACTCGTATCTTTTCCAGCAGCAGAGCAGCTCACTTTCTTGACTGTGTTCCAGTCAGTGAGATTACGGGTCAGAATGCTGCTTTTGGTTTGTCCATTATTTTTCCCAGATCTAATGTCGTCTGTCACAAGATTTCCATCAACGCTCCAGGAGATTTCAGTTCCAGATACGACGCTGTTGTCCTGTCCGGTAACTTCACACTTCAGCTCTGCCCGTTGGTTGCTGAAAATGATTTTGGGACTTGGAGGGTTCAGAGTCACTGTGATAGGAGCTACATGGGAAAGCATTCAGGAAAACAACAGTTATTCTCATTTTCTTCACTTGAAGGAAGAAAAAAAAAGAATGAAAATGACTGAAAGTTTATTCACTGAAACATGAACAATCATCCTCTTCAGGTCAGTTCTCGTCTTATAAACAATAATTAGAATTGGACTGTACCTTTAGAGACGGTTTTTCTGGATGTTTTTCTTTCATGAGTCACCTCACAAGCATAAACAGCTTTACTGTCCCAGTCTGCTTGGTTGATTTTTAGGACACTGACAGCTGAATATACACGTCCAGTTTTTTGAGGTGAAGGATCAGTGAATCCAGTTACGGGGCTGTTATTTCTTTTCCAACTGACTGACAGTGTTTTGGGGACAAAGTCCCTCAATGTTACAAACCAAAACCTGTCTGTCTCCACTTGGTATCGATAGTAAACTTATCTTTGGATCAGAGACGCCATCTAAAGATGTGGAAGGAGAAAACAGACATTAAAATCAGTATCATTTTTGACATTTTTTTCTGATATTTATTTTCTCCTGAAAAAAAAAAACATTTTAGAGAAATGACAAATAAATATTCTAAAACTGAGAAAAATCAGAAAAAAAGTAACATACATTCTACTTCCACATATTTGTTGCCTCCAGGATGAGTGACTGAACACTTGTAGGTGAGAAAATCAGATTTAGATACACTGATCACACTGACTCCTGTGAATCTGTTGCCACTCTGAGGTGAAATATATTGACTTGATTCCACTTTGGTCCCACTGGCATCAGTCCACTCAAATTTGAGGCTCTTTGGATAGAAGTCATGGGCCACACAGCCAAGAGTGGTTTTATCTCCAGTCCCAGAGACACATGGGATCAGAGGGAACAAATATTGAGGTGATGCAGATGATACTGTGAAAAACAAGTGAAACGGATGTTAAACATTTCAAATATATAAATAATTTTACATGTGCAGACTAAATTAAAAACACAGAGACAGATCTGGGATGTAACAAAGTACATTTACTTCTGTTCTTTATTTGTTGATTTCTGTGATTCTTCCACTTTATCTAAGACTTTTCCTTTGATGCTACAGTTACATCTGAGAGGTTAATGTTGCACATGTTTTAAGATTTGGAATTTTCTGATAAGATCCTAAATTTAGCAATTTTATTTTTCAGATTTTTATGAATTAATCTTATATATAATTTATGGCAGAGCAGCAGAAACAACTGAAGAGTGGACCAGTTTGTCAAACACAAGAGAATTGTTGCCATTTCTGACATTAACTCATTCACTTATTTTTCCATTTCTCTCAATTATTATTATTTTTTTGAAACATACGAACAAAGGAATCAATATATTAACAGAAAAACAATCACCCAGCATGATTTATAATGAAATACACAACACAGTAATATAAATAAAGCTGCAGTCTCCATGTTTGTAGTTTTTCCCTTGTCATGATTTTTATAATTTAAAGTTGTGAACTGCAGGTTTATTCAATCACCTGATCAGAAGATGGAGGACATCGATAGATTAATTAATGTGACAATAAGTAATAGTTTAACAGTCCACAAGTGTTTATGGGTATTTTTACTTGAACCGAAAGGTTTTTGTAAAACTCAACAACATTTTTAGTGCAGTTCTTCTACTTCTAACAAAGTACTTTTGACAATATTCCAGGAAAGCTTTAATTTTTATAAATGATGTGAATGCTTCCTTCACCCACAGAGATCAATAACTGCTCTGCTAAAAGCACCAGGAATGAAAATAAACAAGAGCCAAAATAGATGAACATTTTAAAAACTACCATCAATCAAACATTTCCTTATTTACAATTAGAAATAATGAAATGTGGTTTATTACTAGAAGTTAGAAGACAGAAAGTGTAAAACACCACCTTCCTCCGCCAACTTCTCAGAGCAGCATTGTTTTGGAAAAATATAAACTTGATTTAATTGAAATAAAGTAAAGAAAAAAAAAGAATAGAGAATGATTAGCTATGTTATTATTTTATTCCTGAAAATATTATTTCTACATTTGTTTTTTCAGAATATAAAAAATTAATAAAAATAATTGTTAGTGGGAAGAATTCTGATCATCATATAAAGTTAAACATAAAGAAAACAAGCTGAACTTCATATTTGTTCATTTTTTCGTTGTTACTTTCAATGAAATGTGTTTTCTTCTTCTAAGTTAACGTTCAGTAGTTTAACTGAAACCTGCTCTTTAATCCATATTAAACATATAAACCACACTATCCTACATTACTTTTTAGTTTTAGATTGATAGATAGATTTAGACTGAATATTTTAAATTGTATATTTGCAGTTTTATTTTGGTGCAGTTTAACATAAAACAAATGTTGCATGTAAATGCTGTCTTTTGCTTTTTTCTTTTAGTGTAAAGAAACAATATGTATCACATCAGCTGAAACTACAATCTACATAAAGTCAAACTATTTTAGAAGAATTTACTTTAATACTTTCAACAACAACGTTATCAGTTGAGTTTCATCAGTTCTCTCAGTCTTAATTTCAATAAAGTGTACGATCTAAACTTCTCTACTTTCTACAAACTGAATTTAAAACAAAATAAATGAATAAATAAAGCAGTAACTGTGAATATTATGAGTAAATGATGGCTTACCTGAAGATACTGTGACTTCAGTCCCACGACCCCAGATGTCAAAGTAATCACAGTGCTGCATCTCTACTCAGTGCTGTTACAAAAACCTGAGGAACCAGGAAAACACAGTCAGACATCAGTAAATGCATGAAGGCAGAAGGAACTGCAGCACGTAAGACATCTTTATGTCCTGTGACCATCTATTGTGTTGTTTATTTTGTTGGTTGACTGTTAACCAGCTAAAGACAATAAATAAATAATAAAGATGATATAAATAAGAGATTAAGATAATATGTCTCTCTCACATCTAATGTTTATTTGTAGATATTTAGAAACCAGTGAAAGTTTTCTGACCCCAGTTTAAGTTTTAGAATATTTTCAAATAAAGTTGATAAAGTGGATGACAGCTGAAATCTGACATTTTTTGCTGAAAAGTGAAAATCAGCATTTAGACGTCTGGATGTAAATGGTTTCAGTGTGTTTTCCATGTGGATGGTTTCTACAGTTTCACAGCTGCAGGTTTGGTCCCACGTGTGATGACAGACTAGAGAAGTAGCTCTGCCAAAGAAAAACACCCGGAAGCTGAAAACCAGTGACACTGAGTTAATAATAGAGGTTTACAGTCTGTTTAAGTCTGTACGACATTAGATCCATTACATCTGTGTCTTGGGATTTAAATGACAAACACAACAAAGACATTTTCCATTGTTTTCATCCCTCATACTTATAGTCCTTTAACATTTTCAGAGATTAATCCTCATGAAGATCAAAACAAAGTAGCAACATGGTCAACGTTTATTATCATGGGTTGATGTGTAAAACATTTAGTAAGGTGACCAAAGTAACATTCATATGAATGTCATGATGCAGGTTTTCCCAACAGAACATTTCATTCTGGAATTAAATACTGGAGGCAGCCTGTTACAGCAGCTTTGGTCATGTTGGGATTTTTCTTTGTTGCATCTTGAGAGTTTGTATTGCTTTTTTTTTTTTTTTTTTAAATCACAGCACTCAATTTTTAAACAAATTTTAAATGGTTTGTGTACTGTACTGCTGAACTCTTTGAGCACCACAGTTTGTTTCAGGAAATGTTCAATTTTCTTATCAAGAATTCAAAAGGCTGTAGCTTGAAAATAGTTACAGATAAAGGCAAACTTAATGAAAAAAAAATATTCTGCTTGACCCAAAGTTTATAATGAGAAAAAAATATGCTCATTTAATGTGCGTATTGTGACGTCACAGGGCAGTGGGCCATATTGGATTACAACTTTTAGTAAAACTGAACTTTGAACATATTTGTATAATAATTTCTATTTCATTTTTCATCTTATCCTCAGAATGAATGAAGCAGAAAATCAGTAGAAAGTAAACTCACAGGGGTAAAATGTAGTAGTTCAGTAGGTCTTTATCCAACCAGCAGAGATGCTGAATCTTCCCTGATCTGTCAAGATGGTGTTTGTTCTTCAGAGTTTGGTGTCTCTCATTGCAAGGCACAGCACACACACCTCCTCCACACTGACATTTCTGGGACAGTTACATCATACTACTCTGGACTTTGGCTTTAGTCTGACTGAGAACTGGTGAGCACATCTGTTAGTTTCATTTGTGATAAGGTCAAAGAAATCACCGTTCAAAAATAAGGAAATCAGTGGATTTAGCATTTGTCAAGTCCTTGTCTCCACGATACCCAACCGGCTCCTCAAACTGTGATGTTCGTCTGTAATCTAGAAATTTGGGTATTTCTTATTTATAAGTATATACACTATAATGTGTTCTAGTGAGGCAGTCAATCGGCAGTTAAACAAGGCACTGACCAAGACAGAGGGTGCAAAGTGGGTTTAATCTTCAAGTTGTATACAAGGTGAAGAGGTCATTACCAACATCACAGAATGCAGGATGGTATAGAATGACAAATTGTCAGTAGGAAACAGCCATCTTTAAACATCACATGAAAACATCAGGAACTTGGATAAGTTCTCTAGACTGCTACGTATCAAAACTTAGCAGACTTGGTGGAGCCAGAACGATAACAGAAACTGTGTCCTTCAACAGACCAGAATCTAAAGCATAAGTCATGGACTTATGAACCAACATTATACAAAGGCCCCAAAATGCAGTTTTTAATATTACATCTTTTACATCTTCCTCATTTGTCAAATAAACTCAGCCATCATCATCATCATCATCATCATCACTATTTACAGTGCTATGAATCATCAACAGATGACTGATCATCATCCTGTGAAGGTAAATATTTCTCTTCAGAATCAGAGTTGGCAAGTATGTGACAAAGTAGTACTTCTACAAAGACATCTCAACATTTTGCGAGCTTTCTCTGTAATTCACTCTCTATAGCTGACTGCCACTGCTTCCCCATCAGGGTGGGAGGGTGTGTTTCAAAGTCAAACCCTGAATTGATGTTGGGATTGAAGCAACACACGCCTGCGGTTAAGTGGTGGGATGTGGTATCAATATTTGACACTCTACCTGGAGCTACGGTCTATTTCTTTTAGTTTTGTTGCTTGTTGAAATTATGCGGCTTTGGCACTTAAAGGTGATACACTGGTAATTTTGACACTTGACAACTATTTTTATAATTAACCATGATAACGGAAAAGCAGTTGAGATGCAGCTGACTGAGCTTTTATTAAACCCCAGTAATCCCTAGACCAGGTTGAAGAGGAGGGTCAGACGTCCTGTATTACACAAAAGGAGGCCTTACATCAATTGTAAAGCCCGAACACGTTTGAGACAAAGAAACATCAAAATGACTCAAACCCCCAGAAGGCTTTGCAGGGATAAATTACCTCACAACTAGGTAAAGTGATGTCGTTGGCCTTCATTGGTTTTTAAATTCCAAAAATCAGTGGGGGTCCCTGCTGATAAGCAGCAGCTCAGGCCAGACTATAATTACTGCAGTCCCTCTTTTGTTTGCTTGCTCTGTCCCCCTCCAGCAAAAATGCAACCTCTCTGGTGACCTGTAAGGACCACGGCTGGTCCTTATATGTATATCACATATGTATATGTATATATATTATAGCATGATATTCTCATGCTGAATATCTGAACTACAACACATGGTCTACAGTGACCAAGCTCTTGACTGAACTGTAGAGTTACAGTTCTGGCATCTCCACTGTCCCAGTTCCAACTGTTGATGTGTTTTATCAGCAGTGAAAGCATTTTAAATTTACAACAGTAAGCTCCCCACTGAAAAGCCCCCGCTGGGGTTTGAACCAGGAACTCTCTTGCTGTGAAGTAACAGTACTACAGTACGCATCCAGACTGGACAAACTGATCAGGCGGGCCGGCTCTGTGGTTGGCATGAAGCTGGACTCTCTGGTGATGGTGGCCTAGATGAGGACATTGGACAAACTGCTGGACATTGTGGACAATGTCAGGCACCCTCTGCAATCTGTCATCAGCAACCAGAGGAGCCTGTTCCGCGAAAGACTGCTGCTCCCCAAGTGCAGGACTGACAGACTAAAAAACTCCTTTGTACACCGTGCTATCACCCTCTACAACTCTTCACTGGAGGGAGGAGGATGGAGGGCACAGAAGACAGAAGTAAAGGGGTGATAGCCACCTGCTGTGTACTAACACAACAAGCAGACCTTGACAGATTGTCTCTGTGTGCAATAACCTAACTTTTACTGTGCAATACTTTAATTTAACCTCATTTAACCATGATAGATTCAACCATAATCCATATAGAGCCGTATTTCTTTATTCATCCTCATTTTGAGCTTACAGTATATTGTATTTTATTCTGTTTTGTTTTTTTCTTACTGTACATGCTACTGGAAATTTGAAATTCACTGAAGGAGTCATCCCCCATGGGATCAATAAAGTCTAGTCTAAGTCTAAGTCAAAATAGCACAAGCTTTAATACGTCAAATGTGATCAGCCACCTGAAACATAACTATTGCTTCCATGGAGTTTTGAAATGGCACCAACATGAGGAAACCAGCAGCAAGTCTATCCTCTGCGCTCCCTCATCTCTCATCTAAAGCTTCCTTGAGATTGAAAAAAAAAAGAAAAAAAAAAAACATACAACAACAACTGAACCTCATTTACTTCAGTGAAAAGGTATTAATTTGAATGAAACCACAAGCCAAAATTCATTGAACGTAATTTTTTGTTACTATGGAGTGTACTTTTTCAGTTTATTTATACAGAGGAGTCTAGCTTGTTTCAGTACATTATGCACTGTGCATTATTATTATTGTTATTTTTTTTTTGTCACTGAGGAATTCATTTTTTCAGTTTGTAATTCTGATGCATGTATTTCTATTAGTTTAAGGAGCCTTTATTTTTTTTTATATCAGTAAGTAAGCACAGGCTGGGTCCACTTGGCTCCGGGTCCACCTGGTTCTGGGTCCTCCTCATTCCAGGTCCCGCACGGCCACCGTACCCGCAGGTGCTGGCTGGGTCCTCCCTTCTCTCTTGGTCGAGGAGTCTCTCCACTGGAATCCTCCAGCCGCCCACGAGCTGGTTAACCTAGCGGCCAGGTCGTCAACTGAATCGTCCATACCAGCCTCTGCTCCATCACCGGCTCTCTGTTCGGGCCTCTCAGCTTCATCGTCTGGGTGTGGCTGGGCCCTTTATTTTTCCCCACCTACCAGCACGCACCTGCTGCTCATTAGTCAATTAGTCTGGGGGGTTTACTTGGGTGCTGCCTCTAGGGGGAGCAAGACACACTGCATGGATAAAACTAAAATATCAGTTTTAAAACAAATACATAAAAAAACATGGAAACCAAAAAATAAAACACGGATCCCCTAAAAATTTTCCCTTTCACACTCTGCATCACTTCATCTACTTCGGTCCAGAATCCATCCCTCTCATCTAATTCACATCCTACCCCTGGGGCATAATGTCTAACAGTAAATGAACATCACACCTTCATTTCTAGCTTTAGACTCATCCCTCTATCCTGGGGCGCCGAAAAGGGGGGGTAAAGGATACGGATTATAGGGGCCCATGATTGAGGGGGGCCCAGAGAGGCCCCTAATGATGATCAAAAATACCATCAACAAATTTCGCCGCTGTGTTGGGGGGCCCGGTAAAGATTATTTTCATGGGGCCCAAAATCCCTAGCGGCGCCCCTGCCTCTACCGCTCTTTTCACTTCCAGAACATCCCTCACAACCTCCTCCTTCAAGATAATTCCTACTTCTCCACACCATAATAAAAAAACAGTTTGAACACTGCTCCTAAACGTCTTGTCTTTCCACCTGGTCTCTTGAACACAGAATATCCACATTCCTCCTTTAAATCATGTCACCCAATTATCTAGCATTTCCTGTCATAGTCCCAACATTCAAAGTTCCTACTGTCAGCCGGAGTCTCTCTCTTTGCTCATTTTCTCTCTGCCTATGGACATGTGTTCCTCCTTTCATTCTTCTCTCCTCCCGTTTTCTTGATGAAGACAAATCTGTACTATCTAGAAATTAAGTACTATGTGTTTCACCATGACATGGCTGCATGAACATATTTTGTACTCTAACACCCTTCTACTCAGCTTTCATGTGAAGATACAGAGACAGCGAACAGAGCAGCAAAACTAAAGGGAGGAGGGATTGTAGTATTTGTTATCAACAGTTAATGTGAAGTAGCATCTACGTACTCCAGATATGAAATTGTTTGTTTCAACCACACCTTTTTTAACTGTCAGACTTTTATTTTCATCTTTTAATGAATGAATGAATGAAAAATGAAATGATGCTCTGATGGATTCATCATCTACATTACAGTGCCATTTGTTCCCAACATGCTAAAACTGCTTTGTTTCAGACTCAACAGGAATTCAGCCGTTCAGGATTGCTCTTTATCCTCCAGGGTTGTGATCTCTGCCCACTTTAATATTTCTTCACTGGTAGACCATCATGGTATGATATTAGTCACTTCGGTCATCTGTCTACAAGGGTTATCATCAACTCACCACACAACAAGCACAAAATTAGCTAGTTTTTCTTCCACCCTTTTCTTTCTTGAAAATAAATAAATAAACAAATAAACACCCCAGATATTTAGTACCATCTAGACTCATGGGTGTAAGAGGTTTAGATGCTTTCTAGATCTTTTCACAGCTGCAGCTGTGGTCCCACATGTGCAGACAGAGCAGAGAAGTGGCTCTCCAAAGACAGCTGTCTCAAAACAACAGGAAGCTCAAAAACTGGAAAACTCTCCTGATAATAGTAATTTTACTGTATGTTGAAATCTATATTAATTTCAGACAATCTTAGATCCTTGCAGCAGGGTTCAAATAACAAGTAAAAGAAAGACTTTTTTAAATCCTGATCCACTGCAAACACGTCTATTATATTAATGTGATGAAAACAAAGCAGAAAAATAAATAAATAGGGTAGGATAGGGTAAGGATAGTTTGACATTAAATATACAACTTACAGTCAGGGCAGACACCAGGATTTCTGTGGCCTGTGAAAATACCTGCCATCGTGCTCCTCCAGCACAGCACAATCAAACAACACGCAATTCAGCAGATATTTTTAGGTCCATCCAGGTCCTCCGGTCTCTTTGGGTCCTGGGTCATCAGTTTTCTCTCCACACCTACTTTAACTCTTATATTTATTATTGAAATTCTTAATCAGACTCTAATATGAAAGAGTTGTTTTCCAGTGGTTCAGGTGGTGACACCCTTGATGCTTCAAAATGGAAGCAAAGAGAAAATCCCAAACAGCTGCTTTACAAATCTGAATCTATTTATTATTTATCAGTCATTATGAATGTTCAAATTATTAATTGAAGGTCTTATATAAAGCTTTCTTTGAAGGGAAAATTTTAAAACAAAAGACTGACACTGATGAAATCATTTTTAGTTGCTAGACTGGGTTGTGGTCCTGTCATTTTGAGCACCATATAGAAGTTAATGTTTTTCTCCATTATTCTATATTTTATAATTATTCTCTAGCTGCTGTTTTTTTTCTTGACTATTTTCCAGCTTGACTGAGTGAAACTGCTGGATCACTGTGTGTAGCTCCACATACTGCTGATCAGTCCAGATTCTTGTGATTTGGTTCATGTAAACCAGAACTCCACAGTCCAGGTCTTTAGGACTCACTGTCCTCCATGTTCTAGAAAACAAAGTCCAGGAGGGATTTTCTCAAACAACAAAACACAAATGTTCATCACTTATATGCTGCTATTTTAAACTCAGGCTCTACAAGTGATTTACAATGTGTTTTTCATTTACACATTCACACAACCACTCATACGGTGCTTCCTGTTCAGTTTATATGAGATATGTGTTATTAGTTTATTTTCTTCTCTCTATTTTGATAAAACACACTGATGAACATCTTTTGAACAGTTCTGTTTAAAAGCACTTAGATACTGGGCTGCACATCAAACCTTCCTTCATTGTCTGGCGAAAAATAAAAGAATTAAAAATAATGTTCATCATTTAAAATTATTTGTCTATATTAGTCAATATATGATTTAGATCATGAGAATTTTTACATGAATTAAGTGTACAGTAAACCCTTATTATTCCTTCCTCCCCCCATAAATCCCAAAAATCTGTGTATTATTTATGCAGTTTTAAAAGGCCTATGTATGATAAACACATTCTGAAGACATTCTTACTCATTAATAAAGTAATAATGTAGTAATGAAAATTTAAAAACATTTTAATTTTGTAGTGTGATACTATTTACGAATAATAAAAAATATGCATATAAATACTATAATACTAGTTAGGGTGATTGTGAACATTTTTCTGCTAGATGAAAGCAACATTTTGTGCACTAAACACTGAATATTACTCTAAACTACTGGTTAACTAATGATTGTTTTTGAATCTGCTTATTAAGATCAGATGTACACTTGTTTCATATTGTAGAGAAAAGTTTAGTTTTTTCTCCTTTTTTCCCTTCAACATAACAGTGGATGAGCGTCAGAGCGTCAGGAGGTTTTTGTGAGGGTGTGTATCACTGTGGCCCCCCAGTATCACCATGAGAAACCCTTGAACAAAAACCAAACACACTGTTTGCTGCTCTGGAGAGAAGGAGGATCAATACTGTCATCAGGTCAGAATCAAACATCTAAATTAACATTTTCTATATTTATGGTTGTCTGATAGTCAGTATTTGTGATAAAATGAGGTTTTAATGAATGTAGAATTCATTTATGGAAATTTATTTTTAAAATACAACAGTTACAAGGTTTATTGTTCACATCGTCATGCTTTATCTTAAAATCTGGATTAAATAAACTGAAACAGAAATACTAGGTAGAACTGTAAAATACTGAAGCACAAATATTAGTTTTATGATGGACTGAAAAGTTAAATTACTAAATAGAAGTAGGATTATTCATGAATAAAAATCTGAAAGGTTATATTTTAAGATTTTAAGAAATAATTGAATAATTGTTCATTAAAAATATGGAATAATCCAGTTCTAAATTAGGAAACATTAATTTTCCATTAATCACACATTTTAAAGTTTCAGATGAAGTGAATGTTTTAATTATTGTTCATATTTTATAATGACGCTGTTAATTTGATATTTCTACCAAGTCAAAAGTTCAGAAAAATACATTCTTTTTATTTACTGAAATGTCAAAGAAATAAAGTTTGAATGTAATTATATGTCAAATGTACCTTGATTGATAATCCTTGACAGGCTCTGAAAACTGATAATTACTTGTTATTGTTCTGCAGTCTGATAATAAGAGACTTATAACTTAAATAAAATTGTTCAGAATTATATTTAGTGTGATAGAGAATCATACAGTATTTAATCTGTCTGAATTTTCTATCAGGAAGTGTCACAGTAACAACTGGAGTGTTTTCTGTTCAGATATCTGCTTCCTGTATCAGTGTGGTTTTAACACAAAAATAAACTGCAGAATATTCGGTTGTCAGGATGTTCATGTGCAGATACATTTGATCCTTTTGTTGACTTTTGAAATGGTGAACAGATTTAGTGACTCCACCAAGAGAAATGTAGGGAACCAACGCCAGTCCTTTTCCTTGTCTGATCCAGCTGATGTCAGCAGAGCTCTCTGATATTCCTGCAGGTATAAATGATCGTTGTTGGAGTCTCCAGGCTCTTTTCAGCCTCCAGATCAGACTAAGTCTGATTTGGAGGTAAAACAGCAGTATAATCAGTGCAGAGTCAAACATAAAACTAGAAAACACAAGAAGTGAGATATTTACCAGAAATAATGGAGAGCAGGAGAACTGTTCCACTAAACAGAGTTCAGTTGTATTTCTGGTCTACTGTGTTGTGAAGGAAATGAAAATAGATGAGCATATTTTGATTGTTGTTGCCACACTCAAATATGAAAATGTCTTTGTTCATCAGATAGACATTTTATATTCACACCCACAGAATAGAGTTGTTTTTTTTTTTGTTTGTTTGTTTGTTTTTTCCTCTTGTGGGTCTGTGTTTGTATGTTAGTTATATGTTGTCTTCATATTTAAACATTTGTTTTATTTATTTATTTTTGTAAATGTATTTTTATATTTGAATAGGATGCTGCTGGACTCATCTTCAGTGATGAAGAAAGGACTTTGAAAAGAAGCGTCACAGTCCACTCCAGAGCTGCCTGGTCTCTGTTCTGTCCAGTGGACTTTGTATCTGATCCTGCTGGAACCACAAATACACATGACATCTTCACTGTGTCTCAAGGTCTTTTCATTTCAGATGAGGACTGGTCCAGTTTCTGACTCCAGACTCCAGTCAGAAAACATAAAATAATTATTGTCTGCGTGAGACACTAAGCAAAGTTAAAAAAAAAAAAAAGAAAGAAAAAATAGTATCCATGTTCCTCACCATGAATACTGTCAACAAGAAATAAATTCAAGATGAGTGTTTTCTTTTCTGTGATGACACTGATACTGTTTTATTTTCCTTTTATTTTTTATCATTTATTATTTGCTTGGGATATGGTTGATCTCCATGTGTTACTAAAATTAACTTTATTCAGCAGTTTCATCTGGTTTATGTTGTGTCTCTTTTCTCCAGTTGGGTCAAAACACTGAAAGCTGTTTGCTTTCCCTCCTCACAAAAAGAATGTAAATGTAAATGTTTATATGGAGTTATTTAACCAATAGTTATTTCAGTTATTTCACTTTCATTCAGTTGATTGAAGATTAACACATTACTGAACTGGCTGATTTAATCATCAACTGCTGTGTGATCCACACGCAAATCAAAAAGTTGTCTTATAGTTTAAATATAAACAGATCACATAATAAAATAAAACAAACAAAAAAGCATTAGTGTATTTAATGTAAAGTGTTGTCTTTAGACAAAGATTAAAGCAGGTAGAATCACAATAATTCATGGTGTTTCACACTAAATATTGATAAGACGAGTCAGACACATTCTGTTTGAAAACTGATAAATGATCATTTTATTGTTTGTTATAAAACAGATTGATTTTCATATGGAAGCATTTTATTTCATGGACTGTTATAAATACTGATTCTCTCAACACTGAAATTATTCAGTTTGAGGTGCCGGGGCTATAAAGTGCTTGTTTCATTATTAAGCAGTTATTAATGTGTGTTAAGACAGTTATTAACACTTAACCTCTGGACTATTTTTTTGAGACTTGTGTTCAAAAATGACATGTTCAAAATAAATCACAATGATTTTTTTCTCTGCATCTCCAAGATCTACATGGATGATCTTGGTATCAAGGTAAAGGGTCTTTAATGCTTAATGTATATGTAATTCACATGTTCCTGGATAAGTTTAAATGAAGATGGAACACAAGAAAAATTCAAAGCATTAATTAATATTAAAACACCCTGGTAATTATGTTATTGAAGCAGATAAACCCACTAAACAAATTCTGATTGCAGTCTGTGGAAAAATTGGTACCAATAAAATAAACCAGAGCAAACTTAAAAAGCTTTACAGTAAAGCTATCTGTATAGCTTTACAAAGCTATACAGATATCCTTTACAGAATATCTTGGTGAGAATAAACTTAAAATGTCATATTTGGATACAACAGGTAACTGTTTGGCACTTAATTACACATTTTGGCACAAATTTTGCATTCCACATTCTGCCATTTCTACTGGAAAGAAGAAAACGGGCTTCTGTGCGTAAAGTCCGCTCTACTTACTGTTTGGTGAGTGTGCACGTGGGTAAATCACTATACTGATGGATAGGTAAAGTGTTAGCTTTCTAACGGCGTCTCGTTTGTTTGATTAGTCTTTTGATTTATGAAATTATTCATGACATATGCTGGTCTTGGAGAGAAATCACAACATCATCCAAGCCAGGCAGGGGGCTCCTGGCCACAGCTAGGGACTGGCAGCTGAAGGTGGACCTAGGCAGACAGTTTAAATTCCCAGATACCATCGCAGTGACCACACTTATCTTGTATCAGAAGCAACAAGGCAGGTAATACTTCTGGAGTTGACTGTGCCCTGGGAAGAACGGATGGAGGAGGCATTTGAGAGGAAGAGGGCCAAATACGAGGAGCTGGCAGACGAATGCAGGCGCAACGGGATGAAGACTCGGTGTATCTCCATTGAGGTCGGATGCCAAGGGTTCGTAGGCCAGTCACTCTGCAGGGCTCTCAAACTGTTGGGGAAAAAGGGGACTGCACAACAAAAAAGCCATCAAGAAAATCACTGATGCTGCTGAGAAACATCAAGATGGCTGTGGATCAAGAGGGCTGATCCGTGGGCTACACAAGCTACCTAGACACAAGCCGAAGAACTGATCACCCCCGGCTGGGAAGCCTGGGTG